>JAJPUD010003810.1:202402-226834 GCA_023553655.1 Myrmecobius fasciatus
CCAATTCACTTGAACATCATGGCATCACCTTCCTGATGTCATAATCCTCTCTGAGAACTTAAGGTCAAACAACAATAACAATCCTCTCTATTAGAATATTGGTATCTTGGGCAAGTGCTATGGGTGGTAATGGGGTGCTCTCACTGGAATTTAATAGGAGGAAGAATCAGGGAATCCCATTGCTTTCAATAATCAAAGAGCACTGGATTTGGACTCATGACCTAGATTCATATCTTATCTTTGATATTTCAATCCAATAATATAATTTTAAAAATATTTTTATGTCCTTAGTATGATTAAAGTACAATTCTAAAGACATACAAAAAAGTGAAACAGTTGCTCTCCATGAAGATCTTACATCTTTTGGAGCTCAAAAGTATAAACTGCTCTCTCTCATCAAAAACTATATTTTTAATACCAGTTTTATCCTAATGAATTATGACTGTGAACTATGAAATACCATGATTTCCAGAAAAATAAAATTTGCAGATGATTCAGACCTGAGGAAGGATACCTAGTGAGTATAAGTAGATGGCAACATAATATTGGTGATGGATTAAATAAGAGGGAGTTGAAAAGAAAAGGAACGTGTTCAAGCAGAAAAGGAGATAACCTGGTCATGTAATAAGAATAATAATTAGCAATTGGATAGCCAGAAGGCTACTCTGATATCCAGAACATATTAAAAGAATCAGAGGAGTCCTCCAGTGCATAGTCCATGAAGGATTTTTAAAAATAAAAATAATTATAGCAATAGCTAGCATTTATATTGCACCTCAAAGTTTGAAAGCACTTTATAAATAGCATCTCATTTTTATCCTCACAACAATCCTGGGAGATAGGTACTATTATAATCCATATTTTACAGAGGAGGAAACTGAGTCTCAGAAGGGTTTAAGTGACTTGCGTAGGGTCATACAATTATTGTTTGAAGTTGAATTTAAACTCAGGACTTCCTGTTTCCAAGTCCAGAACTCCACACCACCACTTAGCTTCATGCTTAAGAAAGATTTGGAGGAGTTGCAGCATAGAGTTGTTGAAAGAGAATTCACACCAGTGAGAGCAAAGACTCATGGACTAGGCTAGTGATTGGACCTGTGATTTCATTGGTATAGGGGACTCCCCTGTGAGGAAATCTCTGCTGATGAAAGTTAGCATTTTCTGGGACACTTAGAGAATTAAAGAATTACCCCTCGTTTGCCCGATGTATGTCAGAGATAGGTCAGGAATCCATTCCAAAATTGTGTTTCTATTTACAACATCAGGTTAGCTTCCAAATTCTACCCAAATTCACATACTGCCTCCTGTAATCATTAGTTATATGGCCATGGACAAAGACCTTCCCCTCTCTGTGGCAGAGGCAGGATTTGAATCTATCTTCTAAGCTATCTTCTTGGCTCCAAAGCTAGCTGTCTCTTCTACTCCATTACACATGATTCACTGAAGTATCTAAATAAGAAGTATTGTTTTCATTTAATTTTTAGTTCAACTTAAATGAGAAATAAAGAAAATACCTTGAAAACTTTAAATTACTCTACAAATACAAGGTGTTATTATTATAATTTCCTATTCTGCTTATTGTGGAAAACTAGTAATTGACAACACTAGGAAACCCAATAATGAAGGAGGCTTTACGTGTGAAGTTGTTTCAGACTTACCAAGTTGCTAAGTAAAGTTCTCTTGCAAGTGTATTTTGGACTTTTTATCTCCTCCCTAGAGGAATTTTTTAGTAAGTTATTTGTTGTAGCAAATATGAAGCTAGGATGCTAATGATGTAAAGGACTCCTGGGAGAAACATTTTCATTAGATTTGCACTTTCCTTGGCTTGCCTCATAGCAGGAATTTTTCATTTTTCCCCTATGGCCTCGTGTCCTACTTTACTAAATGTCCAAAGGCATGAACTTTTCAATACCAATGAGCTTCCTCTCTAACAGAATTTTCAGTTAGTTCAAGGTACTAAAAAAAAAAAATGACTAAGAAGACTATTTCTACTCACGGGCAATTTAAGTGATTAGAAGGCTGGAAAAACCACCTCCTTGTTAGACCCTGGAGGAATGGATGATTTAACAGTTTAATTAGGTTTTATGGAAAGAGCAAACATTATTTGTGAAGGGAGCAGTTAAACCAACATCATTTGCCTAGGCTTCCTGTGCATTAGTATCTCTCTATTGCTGTTGATAAGAGATAGTGGCTGTAGTAGGTGACCTTCTGGGTATAGAATATTTATAAGACAGCCTTTCTTATTTAATCACAATTAAGTTATGAGTAACACATTTCATGCAAAATTTAAGTTTTTATGCTTGGCATGCTCCTACAAAAAAAAATGCAAAATTTTTCCAAAGAAAGCAATTTCAAGTTTTTTAGCCTATAGTTTTGTTCCATAGTTTGATCATGATTACTACTGCTATTTTTACATAATAAATTTTACTGCTGCCCTTTATCTTTGTGTGTATTTTTACAATATTTGTGTCTCATTTTTATAATATTTTTGAAAGCAATATATTGTTGAATTCGAATTTTTGATCTGCTATCCATTTCTACTTTATGGATAAATTCATTCTATTCACATTCTAAGCAATAATTACTTGTTGTGTATTTTCTTCCTTCCTATTTTTCCTCTCTATCCTTCTTACCCTATTTATCCCATCCCTCCTCACTCCTCTGATTTACTTCTATTCCCTACCTTGCCTTTTCCTTCTTAACCAATTCACGTCTCCAAGAGTTGCTCCTTTATCATCTTTCCCAACTTTATCCTTTTGTCCTCTAATTTCTTTCTGAATTTAGATGACTTTTATACTCTTCTAGATATATATGTTCCTTCCTTAACCCAATCCTGATGAGAGAAAGGTTCCAGCACTACCTGCCCTTCTCTCTACTATCTTCTTTTATATCAATTTTTCCTTTTATGCCACATTTATATAAGATAATTATTCCTTTTTATCTCACCCTACACAGTTTTTTTTTTTTAGAATTACTCCAAGGCTCAACCCAAGCCTTTCTTTCAAACTACCCAAATAATGATGACAATCATATTGCTAATATTTTCATGTATATGAAACAAACAACTTGGCCTTATTGAATACCTAATAAGTGTGATTAAAATTTTACTTTAAATTTCTTGTGGATGTTATACGTCAAAATTTCCTGTAAGTTCTGGGGGTTTTGTTACAAAAACCTGAAAGTCTTTCAGTTTGTCTTTTTTTTTTTTTTCCTTTAGAATTATATTTAACTTTGCTGGGTAAATTAGCCTTAGTTGTAATCCCAGCTCTTTTGATCTGAGAGAGCAGCTTTATTTGTAAAATAGTGACTATTTTGTACATTGCCTGAGGGCAAGATATTTCTTTTCCTTTATTAGCCTTTGATTTGATTGGAATACATTACTAATTTTCCTTCCATCTTCTTCCTGGCCACTCCTGTGCCCTGCTATCTTGTGATTTGTGCCACAAAAAACCTGATTCACCTTTGGCAGTCTTGTAAGGTTTGCCCATGATTTTTCAGGCCTTATCTTCATCTTGACCTACTTTTTTTTCTCTTGAGAACATATCCCATTTTCTCCTGCTATTTCTGATGAGTTATTTGAATTTCCTTTTCTTTATATTTGCAGCATAGGTTGCTTGTTTTGTATTTTTTTTTCCTGAAGGACATTCTATATTACCACATTCTGGGTAGTTTTCTTGTACTATTTCTAGCATTATGGTCTTTACATTTTTTGACTTGTCATGTTCTTCTGGGATACCAATAATTCTTAAGTTGTCTCTGCATCTTGGTTTTTTTGTTTTGTTTTTTTTTTTTAGTTCTTTCTTTCTTTTTTTATATTTTTATTTATTTTTATTTTTTTATTTTTTATTTTATTTTATTTTATTTCTTTATTAAAGCTTTTTATTTGTATAACATATGTATGGGTAGTTCCCCAACATTGATCTTTACAAAGCTTTCCATTACAAATTTTACCCCCAGTCCCCTCCCCTCCCCTAGATGGCAGGAAGTCCACTACATGTTAATAATGTTGAAATGCTTGAGAAGTTATGCAAGAAAAATCCTATCTACAAGAAAAAAAAAGAATCAGAGAAAGGCAACACAATGCAAGCAAATGTCAATAGAGATCATGAAAATGTTACGTTGTTTTCCATATTTCATTTCCCTCTCTGTGGGTGTATATGGTTTTCTTCAGTGAACAATTGGAACTGGTTTGAGACAATTCTTTGTTGCAGAGAGCCATGTCCATCAGAATTGATCATCATGTAATACTGTTGTTGCTGTGTATGATGATCTCCTGGTTCTGCTCGTTTCACTCAGCATCAGTTCATGCAAGTCCCTCCAGGCCTCTCTGAAATCATCCTGCTGGTCGTTTCTTACAGAGCAATAATATTCCATAACATTCATATACCATAATTTATTCAGCCACTCTCCAATTGATGGGCATCCCTTCAGTTTCCAGTTTCTAGCCACTACAAAAAGGGCTGCCACAAACATTCTTGCTCAGGTGGGTCCCTTTCCCTCCTTTAAGATCTCTTTGGGATATAGGCCCAGTAGAAACACTGCTGGGTCAAAGGGTATGCACAGTTTGACAACTTTTTGAGCATAGCTCCAAATTGCTCTCCAGAATGGTTGGATCCGTTCACAGTTCCACCAACAATGTATTAGTATCCCAGTTTTCCCACATCCCCTCCAACATTCATCGTTATCTTTTCCTGTCATTTTAGCCAATCTGACAGGTGTGTAGTGGTACCTCAGAGTTGTCTTAATTTGCATTTCTCTGATCAATAGTGATTTGGAGCAACTTTTCATATGACTAGAGATGGTTTTAATTTCATCATCTGAAAATTGTCTGTTCATATCCCTTGACCACTTATCTATTGAAGAGTGGCTTGAATTCTTATATATATGAGACAATTCTCTATATATTTTAGAAATGAGGCCTTTATCAGAACCATTAAATGTAAAGATGATTTCCCAATTTGATGCTTCCCTCCTAATCTTGTCTGCATTTGTTTTGTTTGTACAGAAACTTTTTAACTTAATATAATCAAAATTATCCATCTGGTGTTCAATTAGGAGTTCCAGGTCTTCTTTGGACATAAATTTATTCCATCTCCACAGGTCTGAGAGATAAACTATATTACGTTCCTCTAACTTGCTTACAAAGTCCCTCTTTATATCTAGATCATGAACCCATTTAGATCTTATCTTGGTATGTGGTGTTAGGTATGGGTCAAGCCCTAATTTCTTCCATACTAGTTTCCAATTTTCCCAGCAGTTTTTGCTGAATAGTGAGTATTTATCCTAAAAGCTGGGGTCTTTGGGTTTATCGAACACTAGATTGTTAAGGTTATTGCCTAGATTGTCCTGATATCCTATCCTGTGCCACTGATCGACTGCTCTATTTCTTAGCCAGTACCAAACGGTTTTGATGACCGCTGCTTTATAATATAGTTTTAGATCTGGTACAGCAAAGCCACCTTCATCTGCCTTTTTTTTCATTAATCCCCTTGAGATCCTTGACCTTTTGTTCTTCCAAATGAACTTTGCTACTATTTTTTCTAGATCTGTAAAATATTTTCTTGGGAGTTTGATTGGTATGGCACTAAAGAAATAGATTAGTTTGGGTAGTATTGTCATTTTTATTATGTTTGCTCTGCCTACCCCTGAGCACTTAATATTTTTCCAATTGATTAGGTCTGATTTTATTTGTGTGGAAAGTGTTTTGTAATTTAGTTCGTATAGTTTCTGACTTTTCCTTGGCAGATAGATTCCCAAATATTTTATCCTATCATCTGCTATTTGGAATGGAATTTCTTTTTGCATCTCTTGATGCTGAACTTTGTTGGTAATATATAAAAATGCTGATGATTTATGTGGATTAATTTTGAATCCTGCCACTTTGCTAAAGTTGTGAATTGTTTCTAGTAGTTTTTTAGTTGAGTCTCTAGGGTTCTCTAAGTATACCATCATGTCATCTGCAAAGAGTGATAATTTGGTTTCTTCATTACCTACTCTGATTCCTTTTATCTCTTTTTCTTCTCTTATTGCTAAAGCTAACATTTCTAATACAATATTGAATAGTAATGGTGACAGTGGGCAGCCTTGTTTCACTCTTGATCTTATTGGGAATGGTTTTAGTTTGTCTCCATTACATATGATGCTTGCTGATGGTTTTAAATAGATGCTACTGATCATTTTAAGGAAAAGCCCATTTATTCCTATACTCTCTAGTGTTTTTAATAGGAAAAGGTGTTGGATTTTATCAAAGGCTTTTTTTCTGTATCTATTGAGATAATCATATGGTTTTTGTTAGTTTGGTTATTAATATGATTAATTATGCTGATAGTTTTCCTAATATTGAACCAGCCCTGCATCCCTGGTATAAATCCTACTTGGTCATAGTGTACTATCCTGGGGATGACTTTCTGTAATCTCATTGCTAATATCTTATTTAAAATTTTTGCATCAATATTCATTAGGGAAATTGGTCTATAGTTTTCTTTCTCTGTTTTCACCCTACCTGGTTTAGCTATCAGCACCATATCGGTCTCATAGAAGGATTCTGGCAGTATACTTTCTGTCCCTATTTTCTCAAATAGTTTGTGTAGTATTGGAATTAATTGTTCTTTGAATGTTTGGTAGAATTCACATGTAAATCCATCTGGCCCTGGAGATTTTTTCTTAGGGAGTTGGTTAATAGCTTGTTCTATTTCTTTTTCTGATATGGGGCTATTTAAATAATTTATATCCTCTTCTGTTAACCTGGGCAATCTATATTTTTGTAGATATTCCTCCATTTCATTTAGATTATCAAACTTACTGGCATAAAGTTGGGCAAAGTAACTCCTAATTATTGCTCTGATTTCCTCTTCATTGGAGGAAAGTTCTCCCTTATCATTCTTGAGACTAACAATTTGATTTTCTTCTTTCCTTTTTCTTATCAAATTAACTAAAGGCTTATCTATTTTGTTGGTTTTTTCATAGAACCATCTCTTAGTTTTATTTATTAACTCAATAGTTTTCTTATTTTCAATTTTATTAATTTCTCCTTTTACTTTTAGAATTTCCAATTTGGTATTTAATTGAGGGTTTTTCATTTGTTCTTTTTCTAGTTTTTTTAATAATAAGCCCAATTCATTGATCTTTTCTTTCTCTATTTTATGCAAGTAAGCATCTAGAGATATAAAATTGCCCCTTATAACCGCTTTAGCCGAATCCCACAAATTTTGGTATGTTGTCTTATTATTGTCATTCTCCTGGATGAAAGTATTGATTGTGTCTATGATTTGCTCTTTCACCCCATTCATTCTTCAGGATTAGATTATTTAATTTCCAATTACCTTTTGGTTTATTTTCTCCTGGCCTTATATTGCATGTGATTTTTATTGCATCATGATCTGAAAAGGATGCATTTACTATTTCTGCCTTTCTGCATTTGATTTTGAGGTTTTATGCCCTAAAACATGGTCAATTTTTGTATAGGTTCCATGGACTGCTGAGAAAAAAGTAAACTCCCTACTGTCTCCATTCAACTTTCTCCATAGATCTATCATACCTAACTTTTCTAACAATTGGTTTATCTCCCTAGTTTCTTTCTTGTTTATTTTGTGGTTTGATTTATCTAATTCTGAGAGAGCAAGGTTGAGATCCCCCACTAGTATTGTTTGGCTGTCTATTTCTTCTTGCATCTCTCTTAATTTCTCCCCTAGGAATTTGTGTGCTATTGCACTTGGTGCATATATATTTAGTATAGATATTGCTACATTATCTATGGTACCCTTTAATAAAATATAGTTTCCTTCCTTATCTCTTTTGATTAGATCTATCTTGGCTTTTACTTGATCTGAGATAAGGATTGCTACCCCTGCTTTTTTTTGTTCACCTGAAGCATAATAGGTCCTGCTCCAGCCTTTTACCTTCATCCTATATGTGTCACTATGTTTTAGATGTGTTTCTTGTAGACAACATATTGTGGGATTCTGGTTTTTAATCCAGTCTGATATCCGCTTCCGCTTTATGGGAGAGTTCATCCCATTCACATTCACAGATAGAATAACTAATTCTTTATTTCCTGCCATCTTATTTACCCAAGTTATGTTTTCCCCTTTCCTTTCCACTTTCTCCCTTCCCCCCCCTCAGTACTTTGCTTTTGATGACCCTCTCCCCCAAACAATACTCCACCCTTTAGATCCCTTCCCTCTGTTTTTACTCCTTTCCCCTGATTCTTCTATTTTCCCTTCTATTAATTTATCCCTTTCTTTTCCTCCTTTCCCTCCCCCTTCCCTCTAGCAACAGACAAGTTTCTATGTGAAATCAAGTGTCTGATATACACTTTTAGAGCCCAACCTGATGAGAGTAAGATTTACACAATGCTCAACTCCCTCCCCTCTTTCTCTCAATTATATTAGGTTTTCTTTGCATCTTCAAGAGATTTTACCTTGTTTTTACCTCCTTTTTTTTTTTTAGATCTTATTTTTACCACTTTTCCCCTCTTTTCCCCAGTATGACAACCTTTCCCCCTCTAGTTCTCTTTTTCGTATTATCAAAGTAATATCTAGTTAATTATACCCCCAAACTTTAAGCATCCCCCTAGTAGAAATAAAGTTCACAAGAGTCCTTTCCTTTTTACCTTTTTATGCATCTCTTGAGTTCTGTGTTTGGATGTCGAATTTCTTGTTCAGATCTGGTCTTTTCATTAGAAATAGGTGAAATTCACCTATATCATTGAATGACCATCTTCTTCCCTGGAGGATAGTACTCATTCTATCTGGATAGGATATTCTTGGCTGTAATCCAAGTTCCTTTGCCCTTCGGAGTATCTGGTTCCAGGCCCTTCGATCCTTCAATGTGGAGGCTGACAGATCCTGTGTGATTCTTATTATTGATCCTCGGTATTTGAATTGTTTCTTTCTAGCTGCTAACAGAATCTTTTCCTTGGTGCTATAGTCCTGAAATTTAGCCACGATATTCCTTGGGGTTTTAATTTTGGGGTCTCTTTCAGGAGATGATCGGTGAATTCTTTCAATGGTGATTTTGCCCTTTGATTCTACAATCTCAGGGCAGTTTTCTTTCAGGATTTCCTGGAAGATAGTGTTTAGATTCTTTTTTTGATCATGGCTTTCAGGAAGTCCAATAATCCTTAGATTGTCTCTCCTAGATCTATTTTCTAAGTCAGTTGTTTTTCCTAGGAGATATTTCATATTTTCTTCTATTTTTTCATTTTTTTGTTTTTGTTTGACTGATTCTTGAAGTCTTGAGTCATTCGCTTCCATTTGTTCAATTCTTATTTTTAAAGTGTTGTTTTCTTCAGTTACCTTTTTAAGCTCCATTTGTAACTGGCCAATTGAATTTTTTTGTTCATTGCACTCTTTTTCCACTTCACTAATTTTATTTTTCAATAGATTGGTGTCTTTTTCATATCTCTTTTGCAGGGCATCATATCCTTCTTGCAAGATACTGTATCCTTCTTGCACTGATTTCAATTTATTTTCCCATTTATCCTCCAGTTCTCTTTTGAGGTTCTTTATGCAATCTTCCAGAAAGGCCTTTTGAAACGGGGACCAGTGATGGTCCTTGCTGATTCCCTCTGGAGTTATGTCTAAAGGAACCTCTGGATCTGGGGGTCTTCTCTTTCTCTTTGTAAAAGCTGTCTATGGTGAGAGCTCTCTTTTGCCTCTTCATTTTTTTTTTTTTTTTTTTTTTTTTTAGACAGCGTGAATATCTCTTTAAGGTAGGGGAAAAAAAAAAACGGCAGCTGAAACAGCTGGCTGAAGGTTTTGCCCTGAGGCGCTTCGTCGAATTAATTTAAGGTTCTGGGTCAGTGAGGGCTAGGACTAAAACCGAATTACTCCTTAAACAAGGCAAGTTTGCCAGAACACCGGCCCCCAATCAGGGCAGAGTGTCTGAGTGCCTCAGATAAACTCCAGGTGTTTGGAATTTGGAGTTTGAAGTTTGGAGTTTTTTGCCAGTCTGAGTTGAGCTGAGCTGAGTCCCACCCTCACTTCCGGCCTCCACCAGAGTTCTCTGACACTGGAGTCCTCTGTTTATCCCTCTGTCCGAGCTAGACAAACCTGATGTGAAGTTTTTCCAGAGATATCTGCAAGCAGTATCCAAATATTTCCTGATTCGTTGACTTGAAGATCAGTTCAGAGGCTTATTTTATTGTTGATTTGAGAGAAGTTCGGAGGAGGACGCAGAGAGTCACCTTTTCACCCCGCCATCTTGGCTCTGCATCTTGTTTTTAAGATCAATATGTTTTGCTTGTATTGAACACATTTTCTTTCAACATTACCTTTTCTTCTTTTAGGTTGCCCATCAATTCTCGATTTTTGTTTTCCTATTCTCTCTTTGGTTTCTCTGATGAGATCTGCCACTATGGAGTCAAGTTTTTATATTATGCTAGTTATTTCTGCTATGCAGGCCATCAAATCAGCTCTCACAATTCTTATTTCTCTTTTATACTATTCAGAAATTTTGGTGGTTCCATGCTTTCCTGGGAATCCACAGGATTCTCTGCCTCATCAGGGACTGATCCTTTTTTTTCTTTGTCTTGTAATATTCATAGATGTCTACTTTTTTGCATTTCAGATAATTTTGGAGCTATTATCCCAGAATATTATATATCTGTTGGTTTATCTATTTATACTCAAGGTCTTCAATTGATTTTTAGTAATTTCAGTCTTTTTTCTTTTATTTCCTTATAGCTCACCTTTCTGATTCCTTTCTCTTTGATAAAGGTTTCCTTAGGATCTGGACCTCAAAGCTATCTCAACATCCTCACACACTGGGCTGTTCATAGGGGAAGGTCAGGCCTCATTTCACTCCTCCCCTAATGCCTCCAGTATCTTTAGTTCTATACTCCACCAATTGTGTTCCTCAGATGTTAGGGATTTTCTATATACCAGTTCTATTTAACCACTTAACAGATTAGCTTTAACAAAAGAACATTTACTTTATTTAATTTTTTATTGGTCATGATGATAACTTATTTTAAAATTATTATTTTATTTTTCCCATTAGATGTAAAGACATTTTTTAATACACACACATTCATTTTTTACATATTTCCATAAGTATCATGTTGGGAGAGAAAAATCAGAACAAAAGGGAAAATCCATGAGAAAAAAATAAAAGAATAGTATGCATTAGTATTTTAACATAATTAACATGTAGTGGATTTCCTGCCATATAGGGGAGGGGTGGAGAGTAGGGGGGAAAAATTTGTAACAGAAAGCTTTGTAAGGGTTAATGTTGAAGAATTACCCATACATATGTTTTGCAAATAAAAAGCCTTAATAAAAAAAAATAAAACTGGAACAATAAAAAAAAAAGAATATTATGCATTGATCTACATTCAGTCTCCATAGTTTTCTCTCTGGATGTAGATGGCATTTTCCATCCAAAGTTTATTGTGATTGCCTTGGATCACTGAACCACTAAGAAGAACTAGGTCTATCATAGATGATCATGGCACAATCCTGCTGTTGCTGTGTACAATGTTTTCCTGATTCTACTTGCTTTACTCAGCATTAATTCATGTAAAATTTTCCAGGTCTCTCTAAAATCAGCCTGTTCATCATTTTTTATAGAACAATAATATTCCATTACCTTTATATACCACAACTTATTCAGCTATTCCCCAGGTGATGGGCATTCACTCATTGTCCAATTCTTTGTTACCATAAAAAGAGCTGCTACAAACATTTTTGCACATATGGGTCCTTTTCTCTCCTTTATGATTTCTTTGGGATACAGACTCAATAGGCAGTGCTGGTTCATAGAGTATGCACAGTTTTGTAACCCTTTAGGCATAGAGAAAAATTTGCTTTAAAGACATAATAATAACAAATATACTAACTCCTCCCCTTACAACTAATATGTGGTGGCGTTCTTCTTTACTATACCACCTTAGTTTCTGAGGAAGTAGAGTAAGTTCACAGTTTGGTTGAGTTATATAGAAAATCTCTCTCAGTTCCAAATCCAAAGCCCCCATTGGGCTCAAGTATCAGATACACTAGCTTCTAAAGGCATTTCTGCTGGGCTGGTAGTAACATATAGCTTGGAATTTTACCTCTAATATCACTATGACCTGGATTTTGAGATTCCACTTCAAGCTCCCATCCTGAAAAGGTCAAATATAACAGAACAATATCTCTAGCCTATTTCTTTAAAAAATTTATTAATATCTTGGTTTTTTATTATAATTATTTTTATTTATTTATTTCTAAAATAGTATTTTATTTTTCCAAATACATGCAAAGATAGTTTTCAGCATTTACCTTTGCAAAACCTTGTGTTCCAAAATTTTCTCCCTCTTTCTTCATCCCTAGACAACAAACAATCTGATATAGGTTAAACATATGCAATTCTTCTAAACATATTTACATATTTGTCATGCTGTGCAAGAAAAATCAGATCAAAAGGGGGAAAACCATGAGAAAGAGGAAAAACCCCAGAAAATAAACAACAATAACAACAAATATGAAAATATTATGCTTTGATTCATTTTCAGTCTCCATAGTTCTCTTTCTGGATGTGGATTATTCTTTCCATCACAAGTCTATTGGGGAAAAAAATGGAAAAAAAAACCAAAACCTAACTCTATTGGAATTGCCTTGAATCACCTCATTGTTGAAAAGAGCCAAGTCTACCACAGTTGATCATCACCCAGTCTTGTTATTGCTGTGTATAATGATCTGGTTCTGCTCATTTCACTTAGCATCAGGTCATGCAAGTCTCTCCAGGCCTCTCTGAAATCATCCTGCTAGTCGTTTCTTATAGAACCATAATATTCTATGAACATACCTTAACTTATCCAGCCATTCCCTTAGTGTATTTCTTGGGGCCACAGTTAGTATCTAAAGCCAGGTTTGAATTCAGATTTTCTTCACTCCAGTTCCACTGTACCTCCAAACCATCTCTACTATGTGCTAGAGATACAAAGAAAAGCAAAAGATGATCCTTGTAGGCAAAGTATGTACAAGATAAATTGAAGACTAGGCAGCTAGGTGGTGCAGTGGATAGAGCACCAGCCCTGAAGTCAGGAGGACCTGAGTTCAAATCTAGTCTCAGGCATTTCCTAGCTGTGTGACCCTGGGCAAATCATTTAACCCCAATTGCCTCAGCAAAAAAAGAAAAAAAGAAAAGAAAAAAGATAAATTGAAGACAATTATCAAAGAGAAAGCACTGATGTTACGGAGGACTGAGAAAGGCCTGTTGCAGAAATTGAGACTTGAAGGAATTAAGAAGGAAAAGATAAGGAGGGAGGCATGAGGAGCACCAGTCAAAGTCCTCCGAGTAGGAAGGCACTTGTCTTGTGTGAGGAAGCACAGGGTGGCCAAATGTCACTGGATTATAGAATACTTGGAAGCAAGGAAGGTGTTAAGAAAACTGGAAAGATAGGAAGTGATCAGGTTGTGAAGAACTTTCAAAACCAAGCAGAGAATTTTGTTTTAGTTCCTAGAGTCAATAGGAAACCCCAGAGTTTTCTGAGTAGGAGATGACATGGTCAGACTTGAGTTCTGAGATTATTTTGATAACTGATTGCAGGATGGACTAGAGTGAGGAGGTCCTTAAGGGAGGGAAACCAAGCAACAGATTATTGCAAAAGTACAGGTATGAAGTGATAAATGTCTGCAGCAGCATGGTAACGGTGTCAGAGGAGAGACGGAGAAGGTTCCTGGAGAGAGCTTCAAGAGCTGGCACAGATTTGCTTTGGGGGGGAGGGAGGAGAGAGAAATTGAGGGCAATACCTAGATTGTGATCCTCAACAAATGAGAGGATAACAGTACCCTGAAGAATCAAAGGAAAATTAGTGAGAGGTAAGGGCATTAGAAGAAAAGATGAGTTCAGTTTTAGACATGGTGAATTTAAGATGTTTATTGAATATCCAATTTTTGAGGTCAGAAGACATTTGAAAATATGACACTATAAGTCAGCTGTGAAGATTGAGAATTAGAGTCTAGGCCAAACTTCTTTTTTTTTTTAATAATGAGGAAACTAAGTCCAGAGAATTTATCCAAGGTCACATAGATTGTAAGCCAATATTACAGAGATGGAATCTGACTCCACAGCCAGTGTACTTTCCATTGTATCACACTATTTTACAAACAGCCTCTAATTTCTGCACTCATTGTTTAGGGAAAGATTTCCTTCAGACTGGGGCAGATAATTTCCTCTTCTTTCAAACTTGATTTACATCTTAGCCCCATAAGCCTCTGACATGCATCAGCTATTCATCTCCAGCTAGTTGATAGAGTCAACTTAGAGCCATTTACTTAGCTTTCCCTCATTTCTGCTGTTATGCTCTCTCCTGGGTGTTCAACTATCCCTCCTCTGGGAAACAAGTGGTTATGATACATCATCTTTGCAGGGCTTCAGCTATTCCCTGGGGAAGGAAGTCCATGAATTTGCTTTAACAACTATTTTGATAACTGTATTTCAGTATAACTGCCTTTCTTATGAATTCTGTGTTTTCTATTTCATGCATTTAAAAATATTACCCTAAGAAGGATGTGCATAGGCTTCACCAACCTGCCAAAGGAGTTCATGACATAAAACAGTTAAGAACCTCTGTTCTAGGGCTATTTGTAGAATTTCAAATGATCCAGTTTTACACTACCTGGCATGGGGTAGCATTCCATTAACCCATTATTTTGTTTTTTTTCATAAGCACTAAGATTTCATATCCATATTTTATCCCCTAATTGGAGCTCCTTAAAACACACTCAAGTATCATATCATTTCTTTTTTCTTCCTGAACTATTCCAAGCAAAGAGCCTGACAGTTTCTTTGAACTACTGTTCTCCATCATAGTTTTTAAATTTCTCTAACTGTTCTTCATTCTCATCCTACTATCCTCTGTCTTTGTGTATTCATATAAGTCATTCTCCATGCTTGGATCCTATTCTTTCTACATTTCTGGTGGTGAAATCACTCTCCTCCTTCAAATTCAAACTCAGTGACAGATACTCTATGAAGAAGTCTCTGATCACTATACTTTCCCAGGTAAAAATGGTGTCTCTTAAATTTTTCAAAGAATTTTGAATATCTTCTTTGTACTTAGCATATTTTACCTTATATCATCCTTGATTGTATGCATATTTGAACCTTGCTCCTTACTCCACCAACAGATTGTAACTTCCTTGGAGGACAAGTATTCTTTCTTTTCTTTTTTATCCTCATTACTTTGTGTATAATGGTTGATTAATTAATATTTATTGAATAAACAGATTATAATTCCACTGAAAAACATCATTTTTGAGATGGGCAAAATAAATATCTTCTTCAAAAGCAAAGAATTTAGGGGAGGAAGGGAAGGAGACAGAGAGAAAAAGAGAGAGAGGAGGGAGGGAGGGAGGAAAGAAGAGAAGAAAGGAGGGAGGGAGGGAGAAAAAGAAAGAGGGAGGGAAGGAAAGAGGGAGGGAGGGAGGGGAGATGGAGTTGGGGATAGGAGAGAAAGGAAGGGAGAGAGAAAGGGAAGGAAAGAGATTTATGCTTTCTGTGTATTAGAGATGAAGTGCAGATATGAGGGAAGTGAAATATATGGAGAATTACTCTTTAAAAACAAGTGCTACCAAACCCATGAGAGGCACAGTCTCAATAAAAATATGAAGACAATACTTTTTGTAAGCATAATATGGCAGCTTCATAGCCATGTGGAGGGAGATCTCGACCATTGCCTTCCTTTCTCATTTCCTTCATGGTCTTTCCAGTACATTGATCTAAATGTTTCTTTTTCATTGTGTTTTAGAAACATAGACAATTTCAGTTGAAATAGATCCTATAGATCTAGCCCAAACATGCTACTTTATAGAATATTTCCTAAAAGATGAAGTGACTTGCAGTTACAGTTCATAGCAAATTTCCCCATTCCTAGTCCTATGTTCTTTCTCTTATATTCCAAAACCTTAGTTAACATAATTGCCTTTTATCTTTGTCATATATTCTTCTATTAAAATGGAAATATTTGATAGCACCCAATATTGGGCAGTAATTACATCTTTTTCAAAGACTCCATGTTTAATGCCTGTGGACTAGTCACACTCCCTCAAAAATCTAATAAAAAAGTAAATAGATATCCTTTGAGCTCACCATCCAGACAACTGTCAAATGCATCATATCAAGTTTAGGAGGATAGAAGATCTTCTATATTTAGCTAGGGGTTACAACTGAAGGGGAAATTTGGTCCACAAGGAAATTTAGTCATCAATAAAATCAGATTTTGAAAGGTTATATCTGAGATTGGGAGATGAAAATAGATAACTAAGGAAAATTTTTTTTAAAGTAGGAAAGATTAAACTCGTGGGCTGAAGCTTATGATTAATGCTAAAGATAATAAAAAGGTCTATAAAAGACATGAAGAAGATGAAGGAAAGAATAAGATGCTTGCTTAGACTAAATAGAAAATGACAAAAGATAATAGAGAAAAGGTAGAGCTTCTCAGCCTCATATTTGTTGTTTTCTCTAACAAGGAGATTAATATGCTTTGGGAGAACAGAAGAAAATTGAAATGCTTAATTGTGAGAACATGATAAAAGGCAATTATCACATTCTTCAAAGATCTCTACTCACCAAGACCAGAAGAACTTGTAATACGGTTGTTTAGCTCCTTTTGGTGATTGTTGAAGAATTCTTTCAAACATGTGAAGTAACACAGGATAGAGGTGAGCAAATATTGTACTTATTTTTAAAGAGAGGAAGAAAGTGGACACTTTACACTATAGTGACACTGAAATATCCCACTATAGGATACTATATACTATAGGATAGTTAACTCGACAACAATTGTCTATAGAATTCCAGAATGCATCATTAAAAGAATGGTTTCTGAGTTCTTTAAGGTCATTAGATCAGAGAAGTTACCATGGGTCCCTAAAGGTCTAGGCCACCAGAATTAAAATTATGACAAGTCCTATGACTTAATAAAGGCCATTATTTAGAATTAATTTAGTGGAAAGTTGGAAAAGCACATCTTCAGATTAGATGACAGAATCCCAAAATCTGAAGTCGAAAGAAATCTTAGAAGCCAATCAGTTGAAATCAAACTGAACTGAACTGAATATTCTGCAAGAATAATTGTCTTCATTAACATTTCAGTTCAGGTTCCATCTACTCCAGGAAGCCATTTTTTATTCTTCTCTTTGCTTCTGCTTTCTTCCTTCTTGACTTTATATATTCATTTTGTTAACAACCCCAGCACCATAGCCCCCAAAAGAGTGCAAATTACTTGTGGAAGACATTGTTATATTTTTGTCTTCATATTCCCAGCATCTGACATTATGCTTTGCATGTAACTATGCAATTAATATTTATTGCATTAAATTTTAGGTGAACATTCTTTTTTGCTTCATTATATGAGGAAGAGGAGGTCCTTCTTATTGTTAAGACCAAGTTTTCTACTTGTGCCCTAGATCTGTTGTCCCCCTTCTGTATTCTCTAGGTAGTTGCTAGTTTGAGAATTCTCTCTAATATCTTTTTTATCTTTCTATCTATTCTCATTCTTTACCCTCATATTCTGGTCTCTTTCTCTTAAAAAAACAAATCAACTTTACTTCACCCTAGTTTTCCCTCATTTAGAGTTCTTCAGCTTTTCATAGCCAAATATCTGAAAAAAAAAAGTAATACATCTAGTTGCTTCTACTTTCTCACCTCTCTAATTCTCAGTCACTAGCAATCAGGCTTCTGACTATATCACATTGCTGAAACTTAGATGATTCCATTTTGAAAAGTTTTTTTTTAAAGTTTGAGATTCCTATGAAAAAAGCAGGAATATGCAGTATAAGTAATGTTAAGGAGCTCACAATGGGAGTATGAATTTCTTCAGAAAAATAAGAGATTAAGTGGTCCATTTCTGGGTGAATGGATGAATTTTGTAGAGAGAGGAGATTTGAAATAGCCACAGTGTGGTAATTCATCAGCATGCTATCAGTTATATGCCTCAAAGTAATCAAAGAAAGGGGGGGGAATCTCAAATGTAGAAAAAATTTTATAGCTGCATTTTTGTTATAACCATTTTAGATTTGTTATAACCATAACTCTTTAGAAAGAGTTAATTTAGTGGGAAGTTGGAAAAGCACATCAATGCTTTTCAAAGGACCAATAATGTATGCTACTCACCTCTTGGCAGAAAAATAATGCACCAACCATGCAGCATGAGAAACCTATTTTTGGACATGCCTAAATGTGATTTGTTTTGCTTGAACAGATTCATCTGTCATAAGGGAGGTTTAAGAAAATTTAAGGGGAGTTAAAGGAGAGAAAAGGAAGGTAGGAATAATGATGTAAAAATAATAAAGAAAAGAGGGTCATTGAGACATTTTAAAAATGAACAGAGCAAAAGGAATTTTAGAGGGTGACCCAAACAGGACAGCTTTGAAACTAATGAGTTGAGTATATGCTTTTAAAAACCTCCATGTTGTACCTTTTTAGAGATCTGTGATTTACTTATTTATGTAATTATTATATAATCTTTTTCTTTTCTTTGTATATAGAAATATTCTTGTTTGTGGAGTTCAAAATAACAAAAGAAAAGTATTTAAAACAAAATCTATTAGGGAAGAAAAAAAGGATTTTTATATAGCAGTGAAAGCCTGCTTCAGATTAGATTACATGAATTTGTAGCAGACTTATTTATCATAGTTGGATGACTTTTTCCAGGGATGCTCAACAGTACAGAAGTAGCATTGGAGAAGGCAGATGGTGTGGCTAACTTACAATTGAAATTTGGCAAAGCATGAGTGCTGATTAGAAAAGTTGATAAAGGATTGAAGAGCAGTGGTGTAGATTGGTATAACTGAACTAAACTATAGGGAAGGGAGAAAAGGGAAACTAAGGTAAAGATGATCAAAAGAGAAGAACAGAAAAGGGTAGCAGGACTGGAGGAAGGAATGAGGCATTTTATCTTCAAAATATAGATATGCACTAGTTAATAGGACTCAGTGAATTAAAAAATGATTAACTGAGATATATAAAAATGTTAATGAATAATTAATTAGTATCACTTGGGAAGGAAATTTCTAGAGTTTTTCTATGGTTTTGCTTTAGATTCTGGCATGTTCAATTTTTTTTTATTAATATTTTATTTTTCCACCCAATTACATGTCAAGACAATTTTTAGCATTCATTTTAACAAGATTCTGAGCTCCAAATTCTTCTTTCTCCCTTCTCCTTCCCTCTTCTTAAAGTGATAGGCAGTTTGATATAGATTATACATGTGCTATCATATTACAGTTGTGAAAGAAGAAACAGATTAAAAGAAGAAAAACTACAGGAAAGAATAAAGTAAGGGAAAAAACAAGCTTCAATCTGCATTCAGAATTTTTTATCTGGATGTGGATAACATTTTCTTTTATGAGGAGTCCTTTGTCTTGTATTTGTCTTGGATCATTATGTTGCTGAAAAGAACTGAGCCATTTATAGTTGATCATCACACAGTGGTGCTGATACCATGTACAGTATTTTCCTGATTCTGTTCATTTTACTTTGCTTCAGTTCATACAAATCTTTCCAAGTTTTTCTGAGTTGTTTTTATTTGCATTTCTCTAATCAAGTGATTTAGAGTATTTCCTCATTTGTCTATAGATAGCTTTGATTTTTTTATCTGAAAACTACTTTTCCATATCTTTTAACCATTTATCAATTGAGGAATGATTTGAATTCTTATAAATTTGATTCAGTCCTCTATATATTTTTAGAAATGAGGCCTTTATCCGAAACACTAACTACAAAAATTGTTTTCCAGCTTTATGTTTTCCTTCTAATCTTGGTTGCATTGGTTTTGTTTGTATAAAAGCCTTTTAATTTAATATAATCAAAATCATCTTTTTTTTTTTTTTTTTTTGGATCTCTTTTGTTTGGTCATGAACCTGTAACTCACTTGACTTCCTCTTTAAGAATTTGGATGCTAAAGCACTTGTGTCTATTTTTGTTTTTGCTTTGTCTGAAATCAAGATTACTATCCCTGCTTATTTTTGTTTTTGTTTTTTTTACTTCAGCTAAAGCATAATAAACTCTGATTCAGTGCCTTACCTTTACTCTTCTTCAAGTGTGTTTCGTACAAACAACATATTGTAGGATTCTGGTTTTTGACTGACTCTGCTATCAATTTCTTTTTTATGGAAGATTTCATCTCATTCACATTCACAGTTTCTCCTCCATCCTATTTTTCTTCCTGTTTGTCCTCTCTCTTTTTTCACCCTTTCTCTTCTTGACAGAGTTTTGCTTCTGTCTACAACCTCCTCCTGTCTGCTCTCTCTTCAGTCAGTTTCCCTCATAACTCATCTTTATTTAATCTCCTCCCTTTCTACTTTCCTGATGGATAAGAGATTTCTGTATTCAGCTTATTATGTAAATCATTCCCTCTTTCAACCAATATTGATGAGTATAAAGTTCATAATGTGCATTGCCCATCCTCCAATCTTTCTCTCCACTAAAATAGATCTTTTCTGTCTCTTCAAACAAAATAATTTACCCCATTTTATCTCTTTCTTCCTTTTGTATCCAGTATAGTCCTTTTTTTCATCTTTTATTTTTTATGTCATTCCCTCAAATTTACCTTAAACCTATACATATTCTCTATCTATGTATATTCCTTCTAGCTGTAGTGATACAATTTAATAATTACAAGTATCACTTTCTCAGGTAAGGATATTTGGCTCCATTGAATCCCTTATGTTTTCTTTTCCCCTTTTTAGGCTTCTCTTGGATCTTGATTTCAGCGATCAAATTTTTCATTCAGTTCTGGTTTTTCTCCTTCTGAAAGCTTGAAATACTTCTATTTCATTTAATGACCATTTTCCCTTTTGAATATTATGCTTAATTTCACTAGGTAGGTGATTTTGAGTTGTAACCCTAGCGCCTTTGCCTTCCAGAACATCATATTCCATGCCTCTGATTCTTTAATGTTGCAACTGTTAAGTCTTGTGTAATCCTGATTGTGGCTCTCCAATATTTGAACTGTTTCTTTCTAGCGACTTGTAGTATTTTTTAATTTGAGCTGATATTTATGTAATTTACCTAAAATGCTCATTGGAGTTTTTATTTGGCAATCTTTCTCCTGATGTGACTGGTATATTCTTTCAATGCTTAAATTTGATCCTCTAGTTCCAGCATATGAGGTCAGTTTCCTTTGATAATTTCTTGAAAGTTGCTCTTTTGGTTATGATGTTCAAGTAGTCCAGTGATTCTGATGTCACTCTTTTTTTTATTAAAGCTTTTTATTTGGAAAACATATGTATGGGTAATTTTTCAACATTGACCCTTACAAAGCTTTCCATTACAAAATTTCCCCCCCTAGTCCCCTCCCCTGCCCTAGATGGCAGGAAGTCCACTACATGGTAATTATGTTAAAATACTTGACAAATCGAATATATGTATACATATTTCCACACATCTTGCTGTGCAAGAAAAATCGTATCTACAAGAAAAAAAATCTGAGAAAGATTCCCAATGCAACCAAACATCAATAGAGAGCATGAAAATATTATGTTGTGGTCCACATTTCATATCCCTCCCTCTGGATGCATATGGCTTTCTTCATTGAACAACTGGAACTGGTTTGAAACATTTCATTGTTGAAGAGAGCCATGACCATCAGAATTGATCATCATATAATCTTGTTGGTGCAATGTATAATGATCTCCTGGTTCTGCTCATTTCGCTCAGCATCAGTTCATGCAATTCTCTCCAGGCCTCTCTGAAATCATCCTGCTGGTCGTTTCTTACAGAGCAATAATATTCCATAACATTCATATACCATAATTTATTCAGCCATTCTCCAATTGATGGGCATCCATTCAGTTTCCAGTTTCTAGCCACTACAAAAAGGGCTGCCACAAACATTCTTGCACATGTGGGTCCCTTTCTTTCCTTTAAGATCTCTTTGGGATATAAGCCCAGTAAAAACACTGCTGGTTCAAAGGGTATACACAGTTTGATAACTTTTTGAGCATAGTTCCAAATTGCTCTCCAGAATGGTTGGATCCATTCACAGTTCCACCAACAATGCATCAGTGTCCCAGCCTTCCCACATCCCCTCCAACATTCAGCATTATCTTGTCCTGTCATCTTAGCCAATCTGACAGATGTGTAGTGGTACCTCACAGTTGTCTTAATTTGCATTGCTCTGATCAATAGTGATTTGGAGCACCTTTTCATATAACTAGAAATGGTTTTAATTTCATCATCTGAAAATTGTCTGTTCATATCCTTTGACCATTTATCGATTGGAGAGTGGCTTGAATTCTTATAAATATGAGACAATTCTCTATATATTTAGAAATGAGACCTTTATCAGAACCCTTAAATGTAAAGATGATTTCCCAATTTATTGCTTCCCTCCTAATCTTGTCTGCATTGGTTTTGTTTGTATAAAAACTTTTTAACTTTATATAGTCAAAATTATCTATTTGGCATTCAATTAAGAGTTCCAGATCTTCTTTAAACATAAATTTATTCCATCTCCACAGGTCTGAGAGGTAAACTATCCTATGTTCCTCTAATTTGCTTATAATATCACTCTTTATATCTAGATGATGAACCCATTTAGATCTTATCTTGGTATGTGGTGTTAGGTGTGGGTCAAGCCCTAATTTCTTCCACACTAGTTTCTAATTTTCCCAGCAGTTTTTGTGGAATAGTGAGTGCTTATCCCAAAAGCTGGGGTCTTTAGGTTTATCAAACACTAAATTGCTATAGTTATAGTTATTGCCTAGTTTGTCCTATGATCTATCCTATGCCATTGATCGACTACTCTATTTCTCAGCCAGTACCAAATGGTTTTGATGATTGCTGCTTTATAATATAGTTTTAGATCTGGTACAGCAAGGCTGCTTTCATCAGCTTTTTTTTCATTAATTCCCTTGAAATTCTTGACCTTTTGTTCTTCCAAATGAACTTTGCTACTATTTTTTCTAGATCTGTAAAATAATTTCTTGGGAATTTGATTGGTATGGCACTAAATAAGTAAATTAGTTTGGGTAGTATTGCCATTTTTATTATATTTGCTCGGCCTACCCATGAGCACTTGATATTTTTCCAATTGACTAGGTCTGACTTTATTTGTGTGGAAAGTGTTTTGTAGTTTAGTTCGTATAGTTCCTGACCTTTCCTTGGCAGATAGATTCCCCAATATTTTATGCTATCAACAGTTATTTTGAATGGAATTTCTTTTTGTATCTTTTGCTGCTGAACTTTGTTGGTAATATATAAAAATGCTGATGATTTATATGGATTTATTTTGTATCCTGCAACTTTGCTAAAGTTGTGAATTGTTTCTAGTAGTTTTTTAGTTGAGTGTCTAGGGTTCTCTAAGTATACCATCATGTCATCTTCAAAGAGTGATAATTTGGTTTTCTCATTACCTACTCTAATGCCTTTAATCTCTTTTTCTTCTCTTACTGCCAAAGCTAACATTTCTAATACAATATTAAATAGTAATGGTGACAATGGGCAGCCTTGTTTCACTCCTGATCTTATTGGGAATGGTTCTAGTTTGTCTCCATTACATATGATACTTGCTGATGGTTTTAAGTAGATGCTACTAATCATTTTAAGGAAAAGCCCATTTATTCCTATACACTCTAGTGTTTTTAATAGGAATGGGTAATGGATTTTTATCAAATGCTTTTTCTGGATCTATTGAGATAATCCTATGATTTTTGTTAGTTTGGTTATTAATATGATTAATTATGCTGATAGTTTTCCTAATATTGAACCAGCCCTGCATTCCTGGTATAAATCCTACTTGGTCATAGTGTACCTATCCTGGATATGACTTTCTGTAATCTCATTGCTAATATCTTATTTAAAATTTTTGCATCAATATTCATTAGGGAAATTGGTCTATAGTTTTCTTTTTTCTGTTTTCACCCTACCTGGTTTAGCTATCAGCACCATATCGGTATCATAGAAAGAATTTGGTAGTATACCTTCTGTCCCTATTTTTTCAAATAGTTTGTATACTATTGGAATTAATTGTTCTTTGAATGTTTGGTAGAATTCACGTGTAAATCCATCTGGCCCTGGAGATTTTTTCTTAGGAAGTTGGTTCTTAGGGAGCTTCTTCTATTTCTTTTTCTAATATGGCACTATTTAAATAATTTATTTCCTCATCTATTAACCTGGGCAATCTATATTTTTGTAGATATTCCTCCATTTCATTTAGATTATCAAATTTACTGGCATAAAGTTGGGCAAAGTAACTCCTAATTATTACTGTAATTTCCTCTTCATTGGAGGAAAGCTCTCTCTTATCACTCTTGAGACTGACAATTTGATTTTCCTCTTTCCTTTTTCTTATCAAATTAACTAAAGGCTTATCTATTTTGTTGGTTTTTTCATAAAACCAACTCTTAGTTTTATTTATTAATTCAATAGTTTTCTTATTTTCAATTTTATTAATTTCCCCTTTTATTTTTAGAATTTCCAATTTGGTATTTAATTGAGGGTTTT
>JAJPUD010003811.1:0-21674 GCA_023553655.1 Myrmecobius fasciatus
GACCACCTCCCACCAATAATCCTCCTCCCTTTAGAGTCCCTCCCTCCCCTTTATACCTTTCCCCTAATCCTTCTATTAGTTTATCCCTTTCCTTTTCTCCCCTCCCTCCTACCTTCCCACAAGGAGGGTTAGTGCTTTCTTTGAAGCCAAATGTGTCTGATATACTCTCTTAGAGTCCAATCTAATGAGAGTAAGGTTTACACAATACTCATCACCCTCCCTTCTTTCCCTCAATTATATTAGATCTTCTATGTCTCTTTATGAGATTTTGCCTTATTTTACCTCCTTTATTTTTACTTTATTTTGCCTCCTTTTCCCCCCTCCCCCCTTTTTCTTTTTCAGTATGGTATCCCTTCCACCTCTATTTTCTTTTCCATTATTATCAAAGAAAAATCAAATTATACTGCCATTCTTTAAAGGATACCTATAGTAGGAATATAGTTCTCAAGAGATTTCCTTTTTACCTTTTTATGTTTCTCTTGAGTTCTCTATTTGGAGGTCAAATTTTTTGTTCAGATCAGGTCTTTTCATTAGAAATAGGTGAAATTCTCCTGTATCATTGAATGACCATCTTCTTCCCTGGAAGATGATGCTCATTCTAGCTGGATAACTTATTCTTGGCTGTAATCCGAGTTCTTTTGCCTTTTGGAATATCTGGTTCCAGGCCCTTCGATCCTTCAATGCGGAAGCTGACAGATCCTGTGTAATTCTAATGACAGTTCCTCAGTATTTGAACTGTTTCTTTCTAGCTGCTTGCAATATCTTTTCCTTGGTGCGATAGTCCTGAAATTTAGCCACGATATTCCTTGGGGTTTTAATTTTGGGGTCTCTTTCTGGAGGTGATCGGTGAATTCTTTCAATGCCAATTTTGCCTTCTGATTCTAAAACATCAGGGCAATTCTCTTTCATGATTTCCTGGAAGATAGCATCCAGGTTCTTTATTTCATCGTGGCTTTCAGGGAGTCCGATAATCCTTAAATTGTCTCTCCTGGATCTGTTTTCCAAGTCAGTTGTTTTTCCTAGGAGATATTTCATATTTTCTTCTATTTTTTCATTTTTTGTTTTTGTTTAACTGATTCTTGAAGTCTTTTTGAGTCATTTACTTCTATTTGTTCAATTTTAATTTTTAAAGTATTATTTCCTTCAGTTATCTTTTTTAGCTCCTTTTGTAGCTGGCCAATTGAATTTCTGGATTCAATGCATTCTTTTTCCATTTTGCCAGTTTTATTTTTCAGTGAATTGTTGTCTTTTTCCAATTCACCAATTTTGTTTTTCAGTGAATTGTTGTCTTTTTCCAATTCACCAATTTTGATTTTCAGTTCACCATTTTTATTTTCCAGTGAATTGGTGATTTTTTCCAATTCACCAATTTTGTTTTTCAGTGAACTGTTTTCTTTTTCCAATTCACCAGTCCTATTTTCCAGTTTTTGATATTTCTGTTGCCCTGATCTCAATTTATTTCCCCATTCTTCTTCTAGCTCTCTTTTGAGATTCTTGATGCAAACATCCAGGTAAGCCTTCTGAAAGGGAGACCAACTTAAGTCTGCCTTTGTGGCTTCATCTGGGATTGTTTTCATAATGTCAGGATCTGGGGACTGTTCTATTTTTTCTCCATAAAAGCTTTCTATGGTGAGAGCTCTCTTCTGCTTCTTGCTCATGATTTAAAGTTGGGATATTGGTCAAAACCAGAGAAAACTGCAACGATTTGTATTTGCCCTGGGGCAGTTTGCCGAGTTGACTTTCTGTCTGAGGGTGGTCGGGCTAGATTCGCACTAGGACCACGTTTTCAGCTGGTCTCAATCCACCCTTTTCCAAAGGCAGATCTGCCAAAGCACCTGCCCGCAAGCAGAGCAAAGTGGCCCAGGCGTCTCCCAGGGGCTTCCTGGGTGCCCAAAATCCGCCCCTCTATCGCAGCCCTGACTTCCGCCCCGGCTGGAGTCTGATTGCGACCAGCGGGCCGATTTCCCCTGAGGCTCACCTTCTCGGTAGATCTTTGATAGAAGTGCGTTGTAGTCTGAATGCTTGGAGGTGCTCTCACTTAGAAACCAGTTGGAAGGCTTACTTTGTCTGGGTTTGAGGGAATGTCCCGGGAGTTCGCAGAGAAAGCTGTCCGCTGTTCGCCATCTTGGCTCCGCCCCCCATTTGAATTATTTAAAGTGGCTACATGACCTTAAAATTAAAGATCATAAAGCAGATTTAAAAGCAGATTATATGCTTTTATACCAATGAGTTGGAAATATATTCTTTTTTTAAAAGCTTTTTATTTCCAAAACATGCATGAGTTTTCAAGATTCACCCTTGCAAAACCTTGTGTTCCAAATTTTTTTCTTCCTCCCTTCTTCCCAGCCTCTTCCCTGAATGGTAAATAATCCAATATGTAAGGAGATAAGGAGGTAATCACAAAATTATTGAAATTGAAAAGTTTATATACAAACACAATTAATGCATCTTCAATAAGTATTACATCCAGTTTCTCAGATAAGATATTAATACATATATGGAATATTTGAAATTAAGTACTTTATATGTGCCAGTCATTATGCTAAGTGCTTTACACATAGTATATCCTTTACATATAGATACTCCTTTGAAGACCACTGAGAGGCAGATGCTATTATTGTTCCCATTTTATAGTTGAGGAAATTGGGGCAAACAAAAGAGACTTGGCCAGAATCATAGAGCTTATTATTTTTTGAAGCTGGATTTGAACTTGAGCCTATCTGACTTCAGGCTCAATATTCTAATCTTTTGTGCTAATTCATTGCCACATATAATATGTCTTTGCCTGTGTCTGTGTGTGTGTGTGCATATATATATATATGTATATATATATATACATATATATATATATGCACATAAACAAAATACATGCACCCAGCACAATGTACACATACATGTATAAATGGTTGAATGAATGGTCCATGAATGTAATGAAACATTACTGTGTTTTAGAGATGACAAAAAGGATGAAGAGAAGGAATCACAGCAGGATCTACATGAACTGATGCAGAGTAAAAGAAGCAGAGTTAATAAAGTAATATATACAGAGAAAATGTAAATGGAAAGGATAACCACAAAACAACCAAAAGCAACTTACAAAGAAACAAACATGACTCCAAAGAGAGATGCCACTTCTACCCATTGTTTTGCAGAGGTGAGGGCTACATGTATGAAATATTAAATATATGTCCAGACTTTTTAGTTACTTTTTAAATTTATTTTTTTATTAAAGCTTTTTATTTTCAAAACATATACCTGGATAAGTCTTCAACATTAACACTTGCAAAACCTTGTGTTCCAATTCTTCCCCTTCCCCAACCCCCTCACCTAGATGGCAAGTAGTCCAATATATGTTAAAATGGTAGAAATATATTAAATACAATATATACATGCATATTTATGCAATTATGTTGCTGCACAAGAAAAATCAAATCAAACTGGAAAAATGAGAAAGAAAATAAAATGCAAGCAAATAACAAAAAGAGTGAAAATGCTATGTTGTGAACCATATGCAATTCCAAACTTTTTTGCTATGTTTACAAATTCTGCTGAATTTTTTTCTTTTTTTCTATATATTTAAAAACATATTCTTTATCATATGGGATGGCTTTTGGAGAAATATGAGCAGAAATCTGGATGAGGTTCTAGGGAGAAATATAAGTGATATAAAGAAAACATAGCAATAATTTTTTAAATTAATCAACTTTTCAGTCAGACTACAGAGGAGACATGGTAGACAGAAGTGCATATAAATAAGATTTGAGAATTTTAATGGGAAACAAAGTCAACATGTATCAGTAGAGTGTGTCAGCCAGGAAACCCAGATAATTTTATATTTCATTAAAAAAGCTTATAATATTTCAGTCTAAGGATACCATTGTCCCTCTGTGCTATGCTCAGCCCATATTTGAATCATCATACTCAGATGGAGATGACCAATTTTTAAGATAAGAATTGGCAAGATTCAAAGAATCCAGAAAATGACAAACAGGAGGGTGAAGAGTCTCTGGATCATGCCACATAAGTATTAGTTGAACTGATAATAAATTTTGAAGAGATTGGAAGAGAGCACAATAACTGTATTCAAATCCTGCATGACTGTCATGTAAGAGAAGAATTAGACTTGTTCTGTTTGACCACAGAGTATAGACCAAAGAGTAACAGGAGGAGGTAGAAAAGAAATATATTTAGACTTGAGGAAGAGAAAATTTCTGAGTAATAAAAATTATTAAAAGGAAAATAGGCTAATGAATTCACTTTTGTTTTGATTGAATTAAAAGTGTTCAAGATGTTGTAGTGGAGTCTCTTGTTTACATACAGGTTTATCCCTTGAGTCTCTTTTTTGTTTTATGCCTAGCATAGCTGGGGGCCTGGAAACCACTTGTTCACTGGTTAAAAGAATCTTCAACCTGAGGGAGAGAAGATTTGGAGGAATATAAGGCATGATTGCTAATATCAAGTATTATCTTGTTATTTTGTGGAAGAGAGATTGATTAGACTTGCTCTGTTTGCTTCCATCAGGAAGAACTAGGAATAATAAGTTGAAATTGCCAAGAAGCAGGTTTCTACTTAAGGTAAATTAGAGCTGTTCAAAAGGAAAATGGACTGCCTTGGAAGGAAATGGTTGCCTCCTCACTGAAGATTTTTCTAGCAAAAGCTAGAGAACCACTGTCAGAGATTTGGTTTAACTTCTATGATCTCATTTTATTAGCTTACGATCCTATGTTGTCAAATGAATTTCTGTTTAGGTAGAGGATGGATACAATGGTTTCTGATATCTCTTATTATTAATTCTTATGTGAATATAATTCTTTAAGCTTTTTTCTAGCCAGCTATTACTTTATTTGGACATATCATCTCTATAGTCTTCAATTTCCTTTTTTGAAAAGTAAGGCCTTTGACCTAAAGATCACTAATCTTACCAGCTAGAAAAAGAAACAATTTATTGTGCTTTTCAATGATTGTGCCTTCCTATTCTCATCTTGCCTAGGTGATCACTCTGTTTACTGCCCATACCCTAACCTTACACTTCTAGCAACTTACTATCCCCAGACTTATTGGCCTTGTTTGATGAGATATTGGTTATTTCATAAAGAGGAAAGGCAAAAGACAGAAATAAAGATTTCATGATTTCTTTGATATAGAGAACACCCAAGGGAGGAAATTTCCATTGATAATGTAAACTGGCGACTTCTATGGAACTTAGAGAGATAGAAAATTGCCTGGAGGAGTAAAAGTTTAAAATGCTTGCCTAGAGTCCCAAGCTTGTGCTGGAGACAGGATTTGAAACCAGTTCTTTCTGACTACGAAGCCTGTTATTAATCCACTATACATTGCCACTTCCCCAAAAAAGGAAACTGATAATTCAAATATTCTCTTCTCAGTGGCAGGGAAATCCCACTACATTTTAGTGGTGGAAGCTGAACAAATAGGGGATCAAGTCAATTGAGAATTCAATAATTATATGGATTTGAGAACTGATGTCTTAAGTATCATGAAAGAATAATGATTGCAAATTAGTGGGCTACCAGTGGACTCAGTGTAAGGAAAAATAGTGAAAGTTATATAGGGCAACTCTAAGAAACGAACAACATTATGATTTCAGAGAGGCCTGGAGAGACTTACAAGAATTAATGCTAAGTGAAATGAACAGAGCCAGAAAATCATTATACAAGACTATGCAATGATCAGTTCTGATGTTCATGACTCTCTTCAACAATGAGATGATTCAAACCAAATCCAGTTGTTCAGTGATGAAAGTCATGTACACTCAGAGAGGCCTGTGGGATCCACAACATAGTATTTTCATGCTTTCTGTTGATTTTTGCTTGAATTTTGTTATCTTTCTCTGCTATTTTTTTTCCTTCTTGATCCACTTTTTCTTGTGCAGCAAGATATCTATATAAATATATATACATATATTGGATTTAACATATATTTTAACATTTAATATGTATTGGACTACCTGCCATCTAGGGGAGTGGGTGGGAGGAAGGAGGGAAAAATGTGGAACAGAAGGTTTTGCAAAGATAAATGTTGAAAAATTACTCATGCATATGTTTTATAAATAAAAAGCTTTAATAAAAAAAAGAAAAAGAAAGTTATATAGAATAAGAAAAAGGAAAATGGTAAGCTGGAGGAGTTGATAACCTCTTCTTCAGATTGTATACAGATTCAGGTAGTATGCAGATCATATACAATTGTTAGAATAGGGGATTTGGTTGAATAGAACTTGAGCAAGACTATGGATATTGGATAGCTTATACTCTAACACCCACCCCCATCCCTAATCCAAGCAATAATTCAGCTGAATGGACTAATTCATCCAAGGCTAATGTTATCTCTAAGTGGAGCTTATAGACAAGTGTAGAGCTTTGAAAACATGTGGATGAGGATTCTGTGTCAATAACACTAATTATACAGTAGCTGCCCAGAATTGAAATTGATGTGATTTGGTGGAGATCCACAATCAGTTTCAAGACCCATTCCAGGGAATTAATGCACTCTGAGCAGAATTTAGGTTTAGAGAGCACATTTCACTGTCAAAGTGCTTGGCAAAATGATATTGGGGAGAAGAGTGATACTATGAGATACTATATTTCAATCATGAGTTAAAGACAATAAGGGCATTCTATTCAATGCTGCCTTATTATAAGATACTTCCTTAACAATCCTATGGTGAAATTGATTCTGTAGATTATTAAATCTTACCATTAGTAAAAGCAAGGGTGCTCATGAGATACTAGATTCAAAGTCTTGTGAACTCAGCCTAAGGACATTGTTTCTCCTGTGATAGAGAAATCAATGAAATTCTTTTTTTTTTTTTTGCCTTGGTGGCCAAAAGTAAATGAGAGAGAAAAAAAGAGAGTTTAGTCCACACTGGGTGCTTAGTATCTGCAAAGCCACATTTTCTCTCTCAGTCCCCAGTAGGAAATGTCCTTTTTTATTTGTAATTCAGTTGTTTCTATGGAAGTTCTTTCAGTCATTCAGGCAATATTTTTCACATGTGATACAGTTTTCACATAAAATTCTATTCAACATGATGAAATTTGGATGGGGCAAAGCCCCTTGTTTTTATTTTGGAGACTAAATAAGAGCTGCTGAAAATAAGAGGCCATATTCTTAACATTCAATTTGAGCCTGGAAATCACTGTTTACAGAGTCCGCAGTCATGGCAGCTGTTTCAGCCATTTAAATAGTATAATTACACATTTCATTTCAGAGCATCATTTCAGCAGTGAGTCTGCTGGTATGTCTCAGATTTGCACATAACCCTTCCTATACAAATATGTATAGGTAACCTCTCAATAGCTATCACCAACTATGTAAGAAAGGGTATTTGGTCCGTCTTAGAGTTGCTCAGGTTATAAAGTATCCTTTCCTTAGAAGTATCAAGGTTTCTCCCCACCTCCATCCCTACCACCCCAATGAAAACAATGAAAAAAATACAGTTGTCAGCATAATGTCTTGACATTCATGATACCAGCCTGTCTTTACTGGTGTCAGATGTGAAAATAAATAGATATTAAACTGTCAGTCAATGAAATTGCAAAGTCAAGAACAGCTCTGGCTGAGATCCGATGTATTCTGTTTGATGGACACAGGTGTTTAAGTGTTATGAAGGCAACAGGAATGGAGGACAAGAGAAGCCCTTTCCAGCAGTTTTCTATTTGCTACAACTGTGAAGATGAGCTCCCTATCATCCCAGGACTTTAGCAGACAAACAGAGGCCTGAGGAAATGTCAAGAACTCCATAATTTTCATGTGTAAATCTGAGAAGTCCACCCCAATTCCTTGAGGACTATTATAGTCATGTTTTTGTAGGCAAAGTCCTTCAGATGAGTGAAGGCCAGTCCCACTGGCCTTGAATACAAATCTGTGACAGGCACCAGAAATCAACCTCATTTATTTATTATTCATAAAGTACTCAAAACCAATCATCTGTCACTAATAAACATTAATGCTATTAAAAATTAATGATCATCTGAAGGCATGCTGAGAGATACACTCTTCTTTCTGTTTGCTGAGTGCTAAAGCAAAGTAAATCATTTTTGTTTATAAGCACTCTTAAATGTTTATGTAATCATGATGATCATGATAGCTATTATCTAGACATATGGTTAAGGTTTGCAAAGAACTTTAGATGTGTTATTTCATTCAATACTCCCAACAACCTTATGAAGAAAGTGCTTTATTATCCTCATTTTATAGATCAGGAAACTAAGGCTTTAGAAAGAAACTTGCCAGGTCAAACAAAAAGTAAGGGCGTGAGTCTAGATTTGAACTCAAGTCTTTTTGATTCAAAGCTCATCATTATTATTATTTCATCAAACGTTACTTTGAAAGGGGACTATTCTATTTTTATTTTCCTAAAGCATAGAACAATGCCTGGCATATTATAGTCATTAAATGTTTGTTGAATGAATAATTATGTACAATATTATGATTGTGGTTCCTTTGGGAATTCTTACCTACTTGCTGGTATAATATTCTTAGTTTTCAACAAGTAGCATTGATTGATGCTCTCCTATTGGAAAATGGCTTTCTAAAAACATTCTTTTGGTCTTGTTTTGGAATATGCCCAAGTTTTCCATCAACCTGGATTTCTAATTCTCTTTGTTCCATCTCCCATCTCTGTGCCATTGTAGAGACTATCTTCCACATACAGAGTGCTTCATAGAATTCCTAGTTTCCATTAAAACACAGTTTAATGCCTTTTCTTTCTTGAGGCTCATCCTTATTTTTCCAATTGTAATTGCTCTCTCATTCTTTCTCTGTCTCTCTTTTTGTCTCTGTCTCTTTCTCTTTCTTTTTCTATCTCTGTCTCTCTCCACTCTTTCAATTAATAGCTAATAGCTAATCATAATTAACAACTGGAATTTACCTAGTATTTTAAAGTTTACAAGGTGCTTTATAAATATCCTATTTTATCTTCACAAGATTGAGACTCAGTTGTCATTATTATCCCCATTTTTTCAGATGATTATATTGAGACTCACAGAAGTTAAATGACTTGTCCAGAATCACAAAGATAGTAAATATTTGAGGCTGGATTTGAATTCAGTTATTCCTAACCACAGGCCCTGGGCTCCATCCACTATGCTATCTATCTGACTTTATTAATATTAATATATTATTTTAAGATTTACAAAGTATTTCACATATGTTTCCTCATTTGATCTTCACAACAACACTATAGGATTTAGATACTATTATTAGTATCACTACTATAGATGAGAAAGCTGAGTAATATCAACTGCCACCTAAGCCTATTGTGAAGATCAATTGAGATAATATTTGTAAAACATCTTGGAAACCTTAAAGTATTGTATAAACACTAGCTGCTGTTGCTGTTGTTCTTCCTGTTGTTATTCAGTCAGAACAGAGCACAGTGGAACTATCATATTCCTAGATTTGTATTCTATGCATCTCTTAATGAAGTCTAGGATTTCAAATAGCTGTTTCAGCTAACTTAAACTACTGTTGACATACTCAACTTGCAGTCCACTAAAACCCAAGTTATTTTTCTTTCCTTTTATTAAAAAATTCTGAATTCAAACATGAAAAATATGGCATTTTCATATGCAGTAGAATAGAAGATTCTATATGAAACCCTAACATTTTTTCATAGCACTTGCTTTAAAAAAGTATATACTAAATTCTATACTTAACTTTAAAAATTGTCCTGCTTGTCAATGCTTTCTTCTGAACACACTTCTGTTCTCTTCTGTGAATGTTAAAAAAATGTTACATTGGTCTTCTTTCTTTGGCATCACTATTACTAACTTTCACCTGGACCAACTCCCTTTCAAATTAACATGGAGGAAGAAAAGATATTTTGAAAAAGAATCTTTTAATAAAGAAGTATACTGGGGCAGCTAGGTGGCGCAGTGGTTAGAGCACCAGCCCTGAAGTCAGGAAGACCTGAGTTCAAATCTGGTCTCAGACACTTCCTAGCTATGTGACCCTGGGCAAGTCACTTAACCCCAATTTCCTCAGCAAAAAGCAAAAAAAAAAGTATACTCAAACATACCCATGTCCAAATTTATATTTATATATGTACGTTCACATATATATATATGATATGTGTGAGAAGATATCTATGTGTACCTTGTTATTCATCTTCTCTCTGTTAGGAAGTAGGCAATATGCTTCATCTTGGGCCCATGGAGACCCAGTGTCTATGTCACTCACTGTTTTGATCAGATTAGAGATCAGAATTCTTAAATCTTTTAAAGTTATTTTTTTACAATGCTGTTGTCATTGTTCTGCTTATTCCACTTTGTATCCATTAATAGTACTACTCAATGGTCTCCGAAATTGTCTTTGTAATTTCTTGTAACTCAATAATATTCAATTACATTTATATACCAAAATCTGTATAACCACTCAGTAACTAAGAAGCAATTTATGATTCCTTTCCCTCTTAGGTTCTATTTCTTATTTTTTCCTTCCTTTTTAATAATCCATAATGGATCAGATTTTTTTTTTGCTTGACTATTCAATCCCTGGTATTATCTTATTTTTTAATCTCTACCTTCCCTTTCTTACTTGTTTCTGTATTGACTTTAATGTATTTCTATGCATACTTAATGTGTATGTTCGACTATCTCTCTACTAACTGGACTTCAAACTCTATGAAAGCAGGAACTTAATGTTATGTAAAGTTTGTATTTTTGTCATTATCAATCACAGATCATGATGGACTCTAGGAACTTGAAGCAACAAGAATGAGTAATTGTCCTTTCTTCCATATATTCTGTATACTTTGCTGACTTACTGAATTTCAGAATTGGGAGAGACCTTAATAGTTATCTAGTCAAACATATACTAACAAAGAACCCCCAAGTACATTATACTAAATAAGTGGTTATCTAGCACCTGCCTGAAGAGTTCCAGTGAAGGAGAATTGACTCTTTATCTCAGGTAGTCCAGTCCACTTTTGGACAGCTTTAATTGTTAGCAAGTGTTTCCTGATATCATCTAAATTCACTTCTTTACAATTTCCTCCCCCTGCCCTTGGTTTTGCTTTTGTGTTCCAATTGAATTAGCCTAATATCTGTTCTATGTGACTGCCCTCCAAATATTTACAGATAACTATCCCATTTCCTCTGAATCTTCTCTTCTTTTCTGAACTCCTTAAACTTATCTTCATATGACATGAACTCAAAACCCCTTACCAAATTGATTAACCTCCTTTAGATGTACTCCAACTATTAAATATGCTTATAAAGCTATAGTATCCACAAGTGAACACAATATTCTAAATGAGGCCTAAATGAGGACAGGATACTTCATCACAGAAAGTCTTATGTCTTTTAATAAAGTTCAAGATGACAGAAACTTTAAGGAGAAGTGTATAAAAAGGAGCTTCATGGACAGGATGACCTGGACTATAAGTCCCATTTCTGAGTTACTGGCTTTGTGACTCCAGGCAAACAATTTAACCTCTCCATACTCCAGACAATTTTCTAAGAAAGTGAATCACAGAGTAGCTCCCCTTAGGTTTGTTAGGGTAAGGTATGTCACCAATGAAATTAGAAGTTTGTAAAAAAAATCAAATAAATAAACATTTTAAAAAGATTATACTGTTAACTTATATTGAACTTACCACATCTATTGCAGCTCGAGTAGCAGTGAGAAAGAAAAGTTGGTATATAGTAGGTCTTGAACAGATTTTCACTCATATCTTTGGTTATTTATCTGCATCTGAGACAGTAGCACAAGGAAAGATTAGGAAACACTTGATAACAGTCACAATGAGGGACTAATATCTTACACCCTATATGAAGATAAGGTGAAAGTGGGTGCATGATTTAGATATTAAAGGTAATACCATAAGCAAATTAGAAATGCAAGGAATAGTTTATGAAGAAGGGAAGAATTTATGACCAAACAGAAGGTAGAAAACATTATGAAATGCAAAATGAATAATTTTGATTACACTAAACTAAAAATTTTTTGTACAAAGAAGAAAAAGAAGACCAAAAGAAGAGGAGAATGGGTGGTCAAACCCTACAGGAAATAGTGAGGGAGAGGAAAGTATCCCTCAACAGAGGTGATAGAATGGAGGAGATAGATATTCTAGGAAGAACTAAGTGTCCAGCTAGATCAATTCTTTATAAAGAAAGAAATGTTCACAACTTGTAAATTTATTAGCCAAGGTCATTCTGCCTATATTTTACTTTTAGAGTTTTAAGAAGTATCTTAAGAACAGATGTTCCCAAGCCATATTAATTTAGAGTATACTTCATCCTCCATTTTCAATTGTTTCTATTGCCATTCCCCAAGATGTACTGCTTATGGGACCCAATCATAAATTACCTCATTTAATTACTCACACATTGGCTGAGAAAAAAATTAAAAAATTTCAGGATGGCTGGTCATTAGCAATCTATCTAGTATTTTAAGCCTTGTGTCAGAGAACCCTTCCTTCCAACTCCCTATTATGGTGCCTAAAATTCTACAATTTATTTCTTTGGGTATGGGAGGTATATTATCTATGAAAAAACACAAATATTCTGGGAAGAAATACCATTTGTTATCATAGAACCTTAATATAACTATTTGGCAACTAGCTAAGAGCAAAAAGGGGTAGGGAATTCAAGGACACAGGAAGCTGAGAAGGCCTTAGAAAGGAGCAAGGATGGGATATCTCCCAAGCAAATGTCACCCTACTTTCCATTTCTGCCGAGTCTATCATTTCTCCTTTTATTTCTCAGTCCTAAAAGTTGATCTGCAGACTCCAGAGTGGGAAAATAAGTGTAAATTGTAACAAAGAAGACCAGGCAGATTTCATTTACATCTCAGAGGCAACTTTAACCAATCATTTTCCACTTTAAGCACCCTACAGATTCAGACAGGAAAGTCTTCTGAAGCCTTTCCCCACAATTTGGCTGTTTGATGCTCGAGACTTGTCTTTGACAAATAGTGTCAGAGCCCCCTACCATGTCCTAGTAGAAAGAAAGGATGGCCTGGGCCCCAACTACAGGGCCTGAACTTCCCCTAAATGGGATCTGACTGTAAAGTTCTCTAAGAAGTCAATTATATTGTCTGTGGGAGTCTCAAATTTGATGGGAGGATACAGATTTCTCTTCAAACAAGGTTATCACAGACTGAGGAAGAGTCACTTCGAAGGAGTCAGAGATCAGTACTACCTGTTAGTCTAACACTTTTAGGCCAGTGGCATACTAACAATAATAATAGGTCACTTGTGGACAGATCTCTAAGGCTTATAAGGCAAAATTTTTCTGATGTAGGTATAATATTATCCCATTCTACAGAGGAGAAAAATGAGTTTCAGAGAATATAGGTGAGCCATTGAGGTCACTGTATCTGAATAATTAAACTTTAAGTCCACATCTTCTGATCCTAAGATCACTACTCATTCTATTCTTTATCCATGCTTCCATCCTCAGGATTAAAAATTGCTTACTAATCTTAAGATGTCTGAGATATAAAAATCTCAGAAGACTTGAGATCTTGGGTGGAGAAACAGTTTGTTTAAATCCATTCTTAGTTCTGAAATTATTTTTCCACCTTTGTATTCTCTGGTAGCCAGATTCTGCCTTTAATCCTGCCAATCTTTGAACTTTCTAGTACTATTTCTGCCTGATTCCACGATTGCCTTCACTCTGATGGCATACTTGGGCCCAATTCTGTGGGTCTGTCATCTTTATCCCCAGCAGCACTGATGGTCCTGGACTTTGATTAATCCTGCTCACTCCAGAACACTTTATTATAAAATGATTCTGAGTGACATTTGCAGACCATTTTTGTTCTGATTATGAGACATAATAATAGTTGGAACATAGGGATAAAAAAAGTAATACCTGGATTCAAATGTTACTTCAGATGTGAGCCTAAACAAGTCATTAGATGTCCATAGGCCCCAATTTCATCACCTACATAAAGAGAATAGATTCAAAGGCCTTCTACATCTCAATCCATGATCCTATGAACCACTGTCTTTCTGTGAATCAATGTCAGCAGAGGGACTGATGATTTATTTAAGCTAACCATAACTGTAGGTAAAGTAGGTGGCTGCCAATGGGCTAGAACCTGAGTAGACTCAGGAAGGCCCTTGGGTCCAAAATACAAATCACATGTAGATTTGTCATGGATCTTCAAGTCCTCTCCTTGAGTATTTCTCTGACTTAAGACATCTGGGAGCATGAAAAAACAAAATGGGATCTTGCCTTCATGTCTGAGAGATTGGTCTGGATAAAAGTATTATGTACAGATAATTTTTAGTAGATCCATAATTTCACAGATATGAGGACTTTCTCTAATGATAGAAAATGAAACTCCCCACTTTTTCATTTTCATTTTTGTTTATGTTATGTCAGCTTCTCAAAAACCAGTTTTCAGGATTGTCAAATCTTGTCAAAGATTTTCATAAAATATAGTGGTTAAAATCAAATACATACTTTAGATGTGGTCTAATTAGAGTAGAATATGTCAGGCAACATTATCACCACTATTATTCAATATTTTACTAGAAATGTTGGCTTTAGCAATAAAAAAAAGAAATTAAATGAATAAGAATAGGCAATGAGGAGATAAAACTATCAATCATTGCAGATGATATACTTAGAGAATCCTAGAAAATCATCCAAAAATCTACTTGAAGTAATTAACAGCTTTAGCAAAGTTGCAGGATATAAAATAAACCTACACAAATCACCAGCATTTCTCTATATTATTGACAAAATTCAGCAGCAAGAGATAAAATTAAAATTTATTTAAAAACTATAGATAAGTGATACTATAAGCAAATTAGAAGAACATAGGATAGTTTATTTCTCACATCTTTGGAGAGGGAAAGAATTTGTGACCAAAGAAGAAATGGAAGTCATTATTGAACAAAAATAGATAATTATGATTATATTAAGTTAAAAAGTTTTTGTACAAACAAAACTAATGCAGAAAAGATTAGAAGGGAAGAAATAAATTAAGAAAACTTTTATATTTAAGGGTTCTTTGCTCATTTCTAAAATACATAGAGAATTGACTCAAATTTAAAAGAATTTAAAGCCATTCTTCAATTAATAAATGGTCAAAGAATATGAACAGACAATTTTCAGATAAAGAAACTTTCATTATTTCTAGTCATATGAAAAGGTGCTCTAAATCATTATTTTTTTCAATGATGGAAATTAAATTTATTTCAGCCATTACAAATTTATAGTGGGTAGCATCATCTGGTTCTTTGCCATAGCTCAGGCATCTTCCCATTCTATTGTCATCCACACAGTGATGGTTCTGGTCTCTCTTTTTTCCTGTCTCCAACCACCACCACCCACATTTAGAGAAACCCAGAATCATGTTTCACAAACAAGATTGAGGTCATCCAGCTTGAACTCTCTTCTTTTTTTTTTTTTTTATTAAAGCTTTTTATTTGCGAAACATATGTAGGGGTAATTCTTCAGTTCTTCAACATTGACCCTTACAAACCTTTCTGTTACAAATTTCTCCCCCTAGTCCCCATCCCTCCACTAGATGGCAGGAAGTACACTATATGTTAATTATATTAAAATACTTGATAAATCAAATATATGCATACATATTTCCACACATCTTGCTGTACAAGAAAAATCGTATCTACAAGAAAAAAAAATCTGAGAAAGGAAATACAGTGCAAGCAAATATCAATAGAAAGCATGAAAATGTTATGTTGTGGTCCACATTTCATATCCCTCTCTTTGGGTATATATGGCTTTCTTCAACAATTGAAACTGGTTTGAAACATTTCATTGTTGAAGAGAGCCATGTCCATCAGAACTGATCATCGTATAGTCTTGTTGTTGCTGTGTATAATGATCTCCTGGTTCTGCTCATTTCTGTCAGCATCAGTTCATGCAAGTCTCTCCAGGCCTCTCTGAAATCATCCTGCTGGTCGTTTCTTATAGAACAATAATATTCCATAACATTCATATACTTCTAAATCATTACTAATCAGAGAAATGCAAATTAAGACAAGTCTGAAGTACCACTACACACTATACACTCTCAGATTGGCTAAAATGACAGGAAAAGATAATGATGAATGTTGGAGGGGATGTGGGAAAAGTGGGACACCAATATATTGTTGGTGGAATTGTGAATAGATCCAGTCATTCTGGAGAACATTTTGGAACTATGCTCAAAAAGTTATTAAATTGTGCATACCCTTTGACCCAGCAGTGTTTCTATTGAGCCTATACCCCAAAGAGATCTTAAAGGAGGGAAAGGGACCCACATGTGCAGAAATGTTTGTGGCTGCCCTTTTGGTAGTAGCTAGAAACTAGAAAATGAGTGGATGCCCATTAGTGGGAGAATGGCTGAATGAGTTATTGTATATGATTGTCATGGAATATTATTGTTCTATAAGAAACTATCAGCAGGATAAATTCAGAAAAGTCTGGAAAGACTTATATGAACTAATGCTAAGTGAAATGAACAGAACCAGGAGATCATTGTATGCAGCAACAAGATTATATGATGATTACTCCTGATGGACATGGTTCTCTTCAACAATGAGATGATCTTGTGATGAAGAGAGTGAAGAAAGCCACGTTCCCCAGAGAGAGGATTCTGAGAACTGAATGTGGATAATAACATAGCATTTTCACTCTTTTTGTTGTTGATTGCTTGGATTTTGTTTTCTTTTTCATTTTTCTTCTTTTTTGATCTGATTTTTCTTGTGCAGCAAGATAATTGTATAAATATGTGTACATAAATTGAATTTAATATATATTTTAACATGTTTAGCATATGTTGGATTACTTGCCATCTAGGGGAGGGGATGAGGGAAGGAAGGGAAAATTTGGAACACAAGGTTTTGCAAGGGTCAGTGTTAAAAATATCTATGCATATGTTTTGAAAATAAAAAGCTTTAATTAAAAAAACTAGTAAAATAAAATTTTGGGGTGTCTACCTGCCAAGACAAACCCAGGAGCTATATGAATACAATTATAAAACATTTCCCACACAAATAAAGTCAGACCTAAACAATTGGACATATATCAATTGTTTATGAATAGGCCAAGCTGATATTATTTTATTTTTATGAAACATTATTTTCAAAACATATGCATGGATAATTTTTCAACATTAACCCTTGCAAAACCTTGTGTTCCATTCCCCTCTTGTCCCACCTCCTGCCCTAAATGGTAGGTAATCCAATATATGCTAACCATGGTTAAATCCAATATATGCATACATATTTAAACAATTATATTGCTGCACAAGAAAAATCAAATCAAACAGGAAAAAAATAAGAAACAAAATAAAATGCAAGCAATCAGCAACAAAAATAGTGAAAATGCTATGTTTTGATCCACACTCAGTTTCCCCAGTCCTCTCTCTGAGTATACATGACTCTCTTCATCACAAGATCTTTGGAACTGGTCTACATTATCTCATTGTTGAAGAGAGTCATATCCATCAGAATTGTTCATTGTGTAATCTTGCTCTTGCTGAGTACAGTGATCTTCTGGTTTTGTTAATTTCACTTGGCATCAGTTCATGCAAGTCTCTCCAGGCCTCTCTAAAATCTTCTTCCTCATAGTTTCTTATAGAACAGTAATATTCCATAACATTCATATACCATGATTTATTCAGCCATTCTCCAACTGATGGGCATCCACTCAGTTTCCATTTTCTAACCACTAAAAAAGGGTGCCACAAACATTTTTGCACATATGGGTCCCTTTCTCTCCTTTAAGATCTTTAAGCCAAATAAAACCACTACTGGATCAAAGGGTATACACAGTTTGATAACTCTTTGGGTATAGCTCCAAATTGCTCTCCAGAATGGATGGATTCATTCACAATTCCACTAATGATGTATCAGTGTCCCAGTTTTTCCATATCCCCTCCAATATTCATCATTATTTTTTTCCTCTCATCTTAGCCAATCTGAGAGGTATTTGGTGGTATCTCAGAGTTGTGTTAATTTGCATTTCTCTGATCAATAGTGATTTGGAGCACCTTTTCATATGACTAAAAATGATTTTAATTTCTTTATCTGAAAATTGTTCATATCCTTTGACCATTTATCAATTAGATAATGGCTTGAATTCTTTTAAATTTGAGTCAATTCTCTATATATTTTAGAAGCTTCACAAGCTGAAATAATCAAAATGACAAGTCTATTTAAATTGGCCTATTTGTTCAGTGCCATACTAATCAAACTGCCACAAGATTATTTTTATAGAGCTAGAAAAATAACAACAAAATTCATCAGGAAGAGCAAAAGGGAAAGAATATCAAAGGAATCAATGAAAAAAAAATACAAAGAATAGTTACCTAGTTATATCAGACCTAAAACTATATTATAAAGCAGCGCTCTAAGAAATAGAGTGGTGGATCAGTGGAATAGGTTAGATACACATGACGCAATAATCAATGACTGTAGTAATCTAGATAATCTTGATAAACCCCCAAACTCTAGTTTCTGGGATAAAAATTCACTATTTGACAAAAATTGCTAAGAAAACTAAAAAATACTATGTCAGATATCCAGCATAGATTTACATCTCACACTCTATACCAAAATAAAGTCAAAATGGGTCCATGATTTGGACATAAAGGCTGATACCATAAGCAAATTAGGAGAATAAGGGAGCACTTACCTATCAGATCTTTGGAGAAGGGAATATTTTATGATCAATGAAGAACAAGAGAACATTACACAAGGCAAAATGGACAACTTTGATTACATTAAATTAAAAGGTTTTGCATGAACAAAAACAATACAAACAACATTAAAAGGGAAGTACAGTATTTCTGATAAAGGCCTCATTTCTAAAATATGTAAAGAATTGTCAAATTTATAAGAATACAAATCATTCCCCACTTGGTAAATGGTTAAAAGATATGGACAGACAATTTTCAGATGATGAAATAAGAGCCATTTATAGTCACATGAAAAAAATGCTCTAAATTATTATTGATTAGGGAAATGCAAATTAAAAAAACTTTGAAGTGCCTCCTCATACCTCTCAGATTAATTAAAATGATAGGAAAAGAGAATGATAAATGTTAGAGGGGATATGGGAAAACTGGGATATGACTGGATTATTGGTGGAGTTGTGAAATTGTCCAGTAGTGCTACTACTGGATTTGTATCTCAAGGAAATCATAAAGGAGGGAAAAGAATGTATACATGTCAAAATGTTTGTGGCAACTCTTTTTTGTGGTAACAAAGAATTGGAAAATGAGTAGATGCCCATTAATTTTGGAATGGCTGAATAAGTTATGGTAAGTGAAAATAATGGAATATTATTGTTTTATAAAAATGATGAACAAGCTGATTTTAAAAAGGCTTGGAAAAATTTACATAAACTGATGCTGAGATAACTGTATAAATATGTATATATATATATAGGATCTGTCATATATTTTAACATACTTAACATGTATTGGACTATCTGCCATCTAGGGGAGGGAGTGGGGGGAAGGAGGGAAAAATTTGGAACAGAAGGCTTTGCAAGCATCAATGTTGAAAAATTACCCATGTATATCTTTTGCAAATAAAAAAAGCTTTAAGAAAAAAAAAAAGAAAATAAAAACAAACTGATGTTGAATGAAACAAGGCAATCCCAATAAACTCTGGGTAGAAAATACCATCTAATTCAGAAAGAGAACTATAGAGTTTTAATCTAAATCAACATATGCTATGTTCACTTTTTCCTTGCCTTTTTTTTATTTTGTGGTTTTTCCTTTTTGTTATGATTTTTCTCTCCCAACATGATTCATAAAGAAATGCGTATTTTAAAAGTTAATATGCATATATAATCAGACAAAAAATAAACCAATTAATTAATTAAAGGGGAAAAAGAGATGTAAAAATATGGTGAGCAGAATGTAAACTCTTGTATTTGGGTTCAAAAATTTAATTTTATAGGTACCACATAATTAGGTAGTTATTCGTGTAAAAATGTTTTAAATCTAATGTACTATCAGTACAGTATGAGTTAATTAAGAAAGAACAAGCAGAGAAGCTGAAAAAACAAAGACTCATCTTCCTGAGATTAAATCTTGTTTCAGATACTTTACCTGCTATGTGATCCTGGGTAAGTTACTTAACCCTGTTTGCCTCAATTCATCATCTGTAAAATGAACTGGAGAAGAAAGTGGCAAAATACTCCAGTATTTTTGTTAAGTAAAGCCCCCAAATAACAACAAAAAATGATATTTCTTTCTTAGAAGACAATGGGAGGAAGCTCAGTAGCATAGTAAATAAAGTGCTAAGGTGAAAGCCAGAGACCTAAGATCAACTCTTGCCTCAGATACTTATTAGCTTTGGGATCTATGTAGGCCATTTAACCTTTTGGCTTCAGTCTTTTTCATTTGTAAAATGAGGATAATAACAATACCTACCACCTACCTATCTCTCAGGGTTGTTGTAAAGATCAAATGAGATAACTGTAAACTGTTTTGCAGTCCTTAAAGCACTATGTAAGCATTAGGTATTGTTGTTATAATGATCAATATTGTTACTATGATTCTCCATAAAGTTAAAGTTTATGTTAGCTTTTTCGCTGCCATTTAATAATTAACTCATATTGAATTTATAGTACATTAAAGCCAGAACACTTTTTTCATGACTTGCCTTTAATCATTTTGTACTTAAGTAATTTAATTTTTGAACACAAATATAAAATTTTACATTTATTTCTATTAAATTTCATTTTTAAAAGAAAGAGGTATATGAAGTTTCCTAATGTGAAATCTGCAAATATTTAGTATATTTGATTTTTTTCCTCCTGAATCACACTAGCCAATATATATTCTTCAATGAAATTGACTATATTTTAATAGAGAGAGGAAGGATTATAACAGATGTAGCAGTTCTCCTTGAATCAGAACACAATGAAATCAGACTCTTTTAGAGATTAGATCAGAATTTATAAAAAATAAGAAGAGTAATATAAAAAGACGACATATAATTAAGAAGACTATTTAAACATATTAATGAATTTTTTTAAAAATGGGAAATGGACAATAAAATTATATTATCAACTCATACTTTCATCCAGAAGTTAAACAATTATAGCCTAATAATAAGTAGAAAACCAAAAATTCATGAAGTAGCTTTCTTAGCCAACATTTCCTTTCTTGCTAAATGGAGATAGCTGCCTGAATTAAAATATAAATAAATTTGTAAAATCTGACATAGAAGACACTTCCTTCTTTCAAGATGCTGGGTGTTAAAAGAAAATAAAGACAAAAAAAGGAAAATGCTGTTGATTTTGAGGTCAAACATTGCCATATTACCTTGAGAAATTAATAGATATTCCCAAGTCATGTACTATTGGAAATAGGCTACACCTAATATCCAGACTGAAATGAAAAAAGAACGAAAATTCCTACTGTCTCAATGATGGTTGGTGATGACAATTTGGAGGACCCAAGTAGTTAAAATTCTCAAAATGCCTGTATTAGTTCTTTTTCAAACTCTCTAGATTTGCCTTTCTCCATCTACTTTTAGCACCCTTTTCTATGTTATCTTCCCCTATTAAAAGATAAACTCCTTGAGGGAAGTTACTATCTTTTTTGCTTTTTGTATTCTTGTATTTTGTATTCTTAGCTTTGTGTGATTTCTAGTACAATGTTTAATAGTCCCTCCCTCCCTCCCTCCCTTCCTTCCTTCCTTCCTTCCTTCCTTCCTTCCTTCCTTCCTTCCT
>JAJPUD010003811.1:26674-51893 GCA_023553655.1 Myrmecobius fasciatus
TCCTTCCTTCCTTCCTTCCTTCCTTCCTTCCTTCCTTCCTTCCTTCTTTCCTTCCTTCCTTCCTTCCTTCCTTCCTTCCTTCCTTCCTTCCTTCCTTCCTTCCTTCCTTCCTTCCTTTCTTCTTTCTTTTCTCTCTTTCTGGTTCTGTCTCTCTGTTGTTGTCTCTAATTTATGAGTTTAATTAGGATATATCTTGAAAGCTATGTCCTAAAAAAAAGTCCTTTGGTATATAAGGAGATTTCAATATAGCATCACTCCTGGGAGAGTTCTGATCATACTAGAGTTCCTGAAGCTAATGGCTTGGCCAGTGGCTTACTATTTGTAGTGAATTTTACTTGAAAGAATTTACTTGTAAATCCATCTGACTTTGTAGATTTTTTTCCTTAGGGAATCCATTGATGGTTTGTTCATTTTTTTTCTCTAAAATGGGACTATATAAGCAATTTATTTTTTCTTCTGTTCATTTGGGCAATTAATATTTTTGTAAATATTCATCCATTTCAGTTAGGCTGTCAGATTTGCTGCCAAACAATTGGGCAAAATAGCTCCTAATTATGGCTTTAATTTCTTTTTCATTGGTGGTGTTTCCCCCTTTTCATTTTTTTTTTTTTGCTTTTTTGCTGAGGCAATTGAGGTTAAGTGACTTGCCCAGGGTCACACAGCTAGGGAATGTTAAGTGTCTGAGACCAGATTTGAACTCAGGTCCTCCTGACTTCAGGCCTTGTGCTCTATCCACTACGCCACGTAGCTGCTCTCCCTTTTCATTTTTGATGTTGATTTGGGTTTTTTTTTCTTTCCTTTATAATATCAAAGTATTCAAAGGTTTACCAATTTTGTTGGTTTTTCCCATGAAACCAATTCTTACTTTTATTAATTAGTTCGTTATTTTTCTTAATGTCAATTTTATTAATCTCTCCTTTGAATTTCAGAATTTCTAATTTGATATTTAAATGGGGGCATTATTTCATTCTTTTTTTAGCTTTTTTAGTTGCATGCCCAATTCAATGATCTCCTCTCTCTCTATTTTATTCCTGTAGTTATTTAAGATAAAAATTTTTCTTTAAGAACTGCTTTAGCTGTGTGTTATAAGTTTTGCTATGTTGTCTCATTGGCATTCTCTTGGATGAAATTATAGATTTTTTCTGGGAATTGTTGCTTGGCCCACTCATTCTTTAGAATTAGATTAATTTCCAATTAGGTTTTAGTCTATCTTTCCCTGGCCTTTATTGATTACAATTTTTATTGCATCATGGTCTGAAAAGGAAGCACTTATTATTTCTATCCTTCTGCATTTGATCGTGAGATTTTTATGCCCTAATACATGGACAATTTTGTGTAGGTGCCATGTACAGCTGAGAAAAAGTATTTTTCTTCTCTATTCAATTTTATCCAAAGGTCTATCATATTTAGATTTTCTAGGATCCTATTAACCTCCCTAGTTTCTTTACTGTTTATTTTGTGGTTAGATATCTCTGATTCTGAGAAGGGAAGGTTGAGGTCCCCCACTAAAATAGTTTTGTTGTTTATTTCTTCCTGTAACTGGCTATCTTCTCTAGGAATTTATATGCTCCACCACGTGGTGTATATGCATTTAATATCATTACTATTTCATTGTTTACAATATACTTTATTAAGATGTGCTTTGCCTTCTTATCTCTTAATTAGATCTATTTTTACTTTTGCTTTATCTGAGATCACAATTGCTACCCATGTTTTTTTTTTCCTTCAGCTGAAGCATAATAAATTCTGTTCCAGCCTTTTACCTTTACTCTGTGTCAAATGTGTTTCTTATAAGCAACATATTGTAGGATTCTCTTTTTTAATCCACTCTGCTATTCACTTCTGTTTTATGGGAGAATTCATCCCATTTATATTTACAGTTATGATTACTGGCTCCGTATTTCCCTCCATCCTTTTTTCCCCTTTTTATTTTTTTCTCTTTCCACCTCATCCTTAGTAGTTATTATTTTTGGCCCACCCCATCCACTACTTTATCACCTATCCATCCTCCCCTTCTCTGATATTTTTCCCTGGTGTTTATGCCCTCTCTCTTATCCTGCTCCTCCCTTTTCTTTCCTCTTTCTCCTCCTACTTCTTATAGAGTTAGAAAAATTTCTATCCCAAATTGAATGATTAAGTTATTCTCTCTTAGAGCCAAAACTTATGAGATCAAGTTTCAGACAATGCTCACACTGCTCACCTTCTTTCTCTTGATAATAATAGATGTTTTTTTGTGCTTCTTCATGTGAACCAATTGTCCCATTATATCTATCCTTTCTTCTTTTTCCAGTACAGACCTTTTTCCACCCCTTAATGTATTTTTCTTTGATATCATCACATCAAAGTCCATTCACAATCACCCCCTCAGTCTTTATGATACTCCCTTCTGGGTGCCCCAATGATAGATACAGTTCTCAATAGTTACAGATATCATTTTTCCATTTAGAGATGTAATTTTTTTAAATTTTTAAATAATATATTTTCCCCTGTTTACCTTTCTATGCTTCTCTAGTCTTATGTTTGAAGATTAAACTTTCTGTTTAGTTCTGTTTTGTTTCAATAGAAATGATTGAAAGTCTCTTACTTCATTAAAGATATTCAGTCTTGTTGGGTAGTTAATTCTTGGTTTTAACTCTAGATACTTTGCCTTCTGTAATATGGTATTCTAGGCCCTCTGGTCCCTTATTGTAGAAACTGTCACATCCTGGGTAATCCTGACAATTGCTCCTTGATATTTGAATTGTTTTCGTCTGGCAGCTTGCTGTATTTTTGCCTTGACATTGTACTTCTGGAATTTTGCAACAATGTTCCTAGAGATTTTCCTTTTGGGATCTCATTCCAAGGTGATGGATGGATTCTTTCAATGAGTATTTCTCCCTCTGTTTCTAGAATATCAGGATAATTTTCCTAGATAATCTCTTGAAAAAATGTTATTCAGGTTCTGTTTTATTGGTCTGGACTTCAGGTAGATGAGTAATTTTAAAATTGTCTCTTCTGGATCTATTTTCCAAGTTGATTGTTTTTGCAATGATGTATTTTATATTTTCTTCCATTTTTTTAATTCTTTTTAGTTTGTTTGACTAATTCTTGATGTCTCACAGAGTCATTAGTTTCCATTTACCACATTCTAGTTTTTAATATGCAATTTTCTTCAGTCAGCTTTTGCATTCTCTTTTTTCCCATTTGGTTAATTCTATTTTTGAAGATACTATTTTCTTCAGTGTAAATGTTTTTTTTGCATTTGGCCAATTGTATTTTTTAAGGAATTGCTTTCCTTTTCCAAATTGTTTACTCTCACAAAACTCTCATTTCCTTTCTCATTTTTTCTTCGACCTCTCTTCTGTGCCTTTTAAAATCTTTTACGAGCGCTTCCAAGAAGGCTTTTTGGACTTGAGACCAATTCATATAACTCTTTGAGATTTCCTCTGGGCACATTTTCTCTTCATCTGAGGTGGTGTTTTGGTCTTCCCTATCATCATAGTAGCTTTCTGTGGCCAAGATTCTTTTCTGTTTCTTGTTCATTTTCTTTCTTTTTCTTTTGCTAGCTCTTTTTTACTTATAAGATTGAGCTCTACTCTTAAAGCAAGTGCTGTCCCAAGCTTCCTGTGTGATGCTGAGCCTTGGCTTTGAACACAGGAGTCCCTTGTGTTTGCAGGGGATAGCTTTATCTGTTCTTTTGAGGAAATAGTCTGGTTTCCCAGAATTTTCCTTCTGAATTGGGTTTGGGGAACTGCCCCTCTGATCTGCTTCTCTACTGAGCCAGGTCTGAGCATCTGAGTTGTTGATCGGCTCTGATTAAGACCCTCACTGGCTTTCCAAAACTCTATCTGAGCTGGGCTGAATACCTTTTTCACCCCTATGAGACTGATCTTTCCTGAAGTTTTTCCAATTATCTAGAGCTGGAGAGGGGTTTTTATTTCTTCAGCTTCTGTTCAGAGACTTAGTTTCAAGTGGTTTTTGAGGGACCTGGAGAACTTGAGCAACTTCCTGGCTTTACTCTGCCATCTTAGCTATAGGTATAGTCTTAAGTAACACCACACCAAATGGGTTTTGGTCTAGGACCTATTGGTGATCAATCAATGAGGATCAGATTGGTTTTAGTTTAAGGCATAGTCCTTAAGAAAGAAACCTAGTCAGTAAACCCCAAGATATCTCATTAACTCATTTTAAGTAGTTCCAAGGATTAAAGACAAAGAATTTCTCCTAAAAGTAATGCTATCAAAGTAATCTGGTCATATGTATATATTTAAGTATACATTTAAAATTTTAATTTAAAAATAAAGTTTCATTTTTAAATAAAAATTTTAAAGTTATAATTTTAATAAAAACTTTAAAATCATATTTTCATAATTATTTTAATTATATTTTGTCTTTTAAAATCAGTAGAAATCTATTTTTACTCCTTCTCATGCCTCTCCTCAACTGAGAACCAAAGATAAACATAAATTCTTTTACAAACATGTTTTGTCAAGTAAAATAAAGTTCTGTATTGGTCATATGTGCACATGCACAAGTGTGTTTGTGTGTATGTTTGTACATATTTTTTATTTACATATGTCTCATTCTATACTCCAAGTTCTTTACCTCTCTGCCTCAATGTGGGTACCACATTTCATCATTATTCCTCTGAAATCATGATTGGTTATTAAAAAGATTATAGTTCTGAGTTTTTTGAAAGTATTTCTCTTTACCATATTGCTCATTATATAAATTTTTCTCTTTTCTTCATTTGATTTTCTATGAAATTATATAAATATTTTACTGTATCTATCTTCATCTTTTCTCATAATATAAATAATATTCCATCATTTTTCTATGCCATAATTTGTTTATCTATTCCCCAATATATCAATTACTGGATACATTTTCATTCTTTTCTACCTTGAAAAGAGCTATATTTTTGCACATGCTTAGAAGCTGTTTGTTTAAGACTATTCTGTCCCTTAAATTAGTCTCTAATTTCCTCTTCTTCCTTCTCCTACTTCCCTATTGAATATATTTTTGCACACAACTACTTGTGTAGATTCTTCTCTCCTTTGACAAATTAAGATGAGAGTAAAATTCAAGTATCAATTACTTCTCCCCATACTACCTCCTCTTTGTGTATGTACCCTGATCATATAATTTTCCAGAATCAGTTGATGGTGCAGTGGATAAAATGTAGTGGTTAGAGGGAGGAAGATTTGAGTTTAAGTATGGCTTCATGCACTAGCTATATGACCTGGGCAAGTCACTTAGCTCTGCTTACCTCAGTTTCCTCAAATGTAAAATCAGGATAATAATAGTATCTATGTTATAAAGTTGCTGTGAAAAGGACTTAGCACAGTAGCTGGTACATAGTAGACAATATATATGTTTATTCCTTTCCTTCTTCTTCCCTATCTTTCTCTCTCTCAAGATCATTAAGACAATAAAACATTGCAGGCCTTGTCTAATTAGAATCACTATGACTTCTGATGAAGATAGAATTCAGTGGAAACACATGTATTATCTCCTCATATTACAATGTAAATCAGTTAAATGTCACAGGAAGACTCATCTTCTTGAGTTCAAAGCTGGCCTCAGATAATTTTTTAAAGTTTATTCATTTTTAATACACAATGCTTTATGAATCATGTTGGGAAATAAAAATCAGAGCAAAAGGGAAAAACCATGAGACAGATTAAAAATAACAGAAAAAAGAAGTGAACACAGCATGTCTTGATTTACATTCAATCTCCTTAGATTTTTTCTTGATGCAGATGGCATATTCTGTCCAAAATCTGTTGGGATTGCTTTGGATCATTGAACCGCTGAGAAGAATCAAGTCTTTCATTGATGATCATCACATATTCTTGGTGTTATTATGCACAAAGTAATCCTGGTTCCGTTTGTTTCACTCAGCATCAGTTCATGTAAACTTTTTCCAGCCCTTTCTTTAATCAGCTTGTTCATTACTTTTTATAGAACAATAATAATCCATTACCTTCATGTATCACTTGTTCAGCCATTCCCCAATCGATGGGCATCCACTCATTTTCTAATTCTTTACTATCACAAAAAGAGTTGCCATAAATATTTTTGCACATGTGAGTCCTTTCCCCTCCTTTATGATTTTCTTGGGATTAGAACCAATAATGGCACTGCTAGGTCAAAAGATATGCACAGTTTTATAGCCCTTTGGCATAGTTCCAGATTACTCTCCAGAATGGTTGAATCATTTCACAACTCCACCAACAATGCATTAGTGTCCCAGTTTCCCACATCCCCTCTAACATTTATTACTATCTTTTTCCTGTCATCTTAGCCCATCTGAGAGTTGTGAAGTGGTATCTCAGAAGTGGTTTTAATTTACATTTCTCTAATCAATAGTGATTTAAAACATTTTTTCATATAAGTATAAATGTTTTTAATTTCATCATCTGAAAATTGTATGCTCATATCATTTGCCCATTTATCAATTGGGAAATGACTTGTATTCTTATAAATTTGACATAGTTCTTCATATATTTTAGGAATGAAACCTATATCAGAAATACTGACTGTAAAGATTTTTTTCTTAACTTTGTACTTCCCTTTTAATCTCATGTCTGTTAGTTTTGTTTGTACAAAATCTTTTTAATTTAATGTAATCAATGTCCTTGTCTTTTTTCCCTGAGGCAATTGGGGTTAAGTGACTTGCCCAGGATCACACAGTTAGGAAGTATTAAGTGTGTGAGGCCAGATGTGAACTCAGATCCTTCTGACTTCAGGGCTGGTGCTCTATCCACTGTGCCACCTAGCTGCCCCATTCGCTGGCTTCTTCTTGCCTAAATCTAATTTTCAGAGTTATTTTCATTTTGACCTTATTTTGGTATGAGGTATGAGAAGTGTTTCAGATATATTATTTTCCAGTTTTCCCAGAAAATTTTGTTAAATAGTGAGTCTCACCTCAGATTATTAATAACTAAATGATTTGAGCAAGTCACTTAACCATGTTTGCCTCAATTTCCTCATTTATAAAATGAAATGGCATACCACTCCAGTAAATTTGGCAAGAAAACACCAACAGAGTTTATAAAGAATCAGACAAAACTGAAAAGTGATTGAGCATCAAGAACAAAGAAAAAAATAGATGATTATTTAGTCCTTTATCACAATTCATTTGTGCTTGCATTTTAAATATTTCTCTTAACTCATGTTTTAACTTAAATGTTTCTATACAATTCTGATCTTTTCTTCAGGAATTCTTAGAAATATTATAGTCTCTTTAAGGATTAAATCTTCTTTTGCTGCTAAATTATTCTTGGAAGTAAAGCATACATCCTTACCTTCTGGAATATGATGGTCCAAATTTCAAGATAGTGGTGGCTACTAAATCATATGTGTTCCTGACTGTAGCTCCTTGGTACTTAAATTCTTGCTTTCTGGTTGCTTGCAGTAATTTTTCTTTGATTGGAAAATTGGACTTTGGCTATAATGTTCCTATAAGTTTTCATTTGGGTGTTTCCTTCAAAAAATAACTGGTGTATTTTTTCTACTTCCAATTTACCCTCTGCTTCTAAGATTTTTGGTTAGTTTTCTTTTACGAGTTTTTGCAATATGATTCTTAGACTCTTGTTTTGGTGATATATTTCAAGTTGTCCAATGATTCTTAATTTTTTTTCTTCTTGATCTATTTTCCAGGTTAGTTATTTTTATTAAGATATATTTTACATTTTCTTCTTTTTACTTTTAAAAATACATCTTGAATTATGGATTCATTGATTTCTATTTAGTCCATTTAATTTTTTGAGAAGAGTTCTTAGACATCTCTCTAGTATCAAAGTCAAATGGAAGAATCTAATCAATTGATATAGAGCCAACTTTTCCCAACTCATATATAGCTAGAAGTTACTTTCTGTTTAATCAACAATCAAATCCTGGTCATCCAAAGTTCTATGAAGTTTCCCACATTGTTCTGCATTGTCATTGAGCTGGGGGTGGGGGTTCATAAAAATAACTCTGCAAGCATACTGCTTCCTCATCTTGGGCAATTCCCATAATGCATTTTCCTGTCTTTGTTTTAATGCTATAGTATGACATTAATCTCCTTATAAGACTCTCATTATAATAAAAAGTCCCAGATAATTCGCTCCAAATCATTTATATTTCTGCTTCTTCCCATGCCTAGTGATGTCAAGAAATGAAAGGAGAGGAAACTCAAGTAGTTTCAAATGTGTCTTACAACAGCAAACCCATGAACAATCTTACCTGATTTCAAATGTGTCTTACAACAGCAAACCCATGAACAATCTTACCTGAACCTTACCTCTTCATGTAGACTACAGGCAAAGATTTTGTCTTACATATATTTATAGTATGCTTTATCTTTTATTTTTGAACATTGATTGCTGGAATCTTCCTCTGCAAAATTATTCAAAGTGACTACTTGCCACCTTCCTTTTGTCTGGAGAGACAAGTTGTTAGTGCAGATTTTCAGATCACTGAAGGACTGTAACTTCTCTTGTGATTTATGACTTGAACTAGTTGTCAGTTACAAAAAGACTGCAGTTGCCTGTATATTAATTGCAACCCTTTTTCCCTCTCAAAGAGGAAGAGCTGGTTAGAAAGATAACTTCTGTAATTTTGGTATTTTTTTATCCAATTTATACTCCCTGCATATTTTATAAAACTGGAAAGAGATTTAAGGAGGAAGTAAGACAATATCAGTGAGAGGTGAATGTTACTATGTCTTTTTTAGTAATCACACTTGCACATAGTATCTTACCCAAACCCTTACCTGATAACAAGTTTGACTAAGAGCAGATATTACTGAATTTTGGGATGCTGTGGCAATTTTACAGTTTTGTTAGAACTCCCCCTTCCACCATCACCACTACTGCCACAAAGCAACTCTTAAAAAAAAAAGGTAATACTATACTTGGTTGATTAGGGTGATATCTTCCTTCAAACTGTCCTTCCCAAGCCCCACTTTCCAATGTAATATTTCTTTCTCCCATAGACCTTTTCCCAATTTGTCTTTTCCTTATCTCATAATTCCTATGCTGTAAAGCCCAGTGACTCTTTTTTTTTTTTTTGCTTTTTTGCTAAGGCAATTGGGGTTAAGTGACTTGCCCAGGGTCACACAGCTAGGAAGTGTCTGAGACCAGATTTGAACCCAGGTCCTCCTGACTTCAGGGCTGGTGCTCTATCAACTGCGCCACCTAGCTGCCCCAGGCCCAGTGACTCTTAAAAGGACTCTGGGAATTGCAGTCAAGAAAAAGATATATTAGAGCATCATTATTTAAACAAAAATTTAATAAAAATGTTAACAAGGTTTTCCCAAGGTGTGGGGGGTGTTTATTGCCTATTTCATTTATTTATTTTGGAGGGGTAGCACAATTACATTTATATTGATAGAATCTGGATTTAACATACAATACTTTTTATTTAAAAGAAAGGTAGAAATAGAAAAACGAATCCCTAAAACATTGTCCTTTTCTTTGTAATTAAAATCAGGAAGAAATGATTCATTACAGCATTTTTTGAGAGAGAAAAATCAGAAAGAAGTTAAATTTTGAGTTCTGAGTGATGGTTCAGGATTGTTTCTTTAATTTCTGGAGCCTAATCTGTACTGGAGGCAATGCTGGTCACATCTCCTATGTCTCATCACATCTGACCTGACACAATATATCATGACCAAGGTGAGCCAATATGGTGTGACATTTTGACATAGTAACACTCACAAAATGAGGGGGGAGAAGAGAGAAGAGGATATTAAAAGGTGGCAGAAGATACTGGTGAAACATGTCAATGTGGACCCAAAGGGCATTGTGGGTAATTAACAGTTTGCTTTCACACATTCTCCCCTGCTCCCTGGCCAGATAAATTATTGTTGTCTTTACATAAAAAAATTCTTTGCAAAATATTTCCCTCTCCAGCCTAATTTATACATTTCTGCCATTGGGAAGGCTTTGGGTTAGGAGGCATTTCTGCCTATTTGTATCTATTCAGACAGTACTCAGTGGGGATTTATCCCCATGATTCGTTGTTTCAGATTTCCTATAGAGTTTCCAGGATGCCCACTAAGTCCTAAAAGAGTTTTGTATCCATTAAAACCTTGGACAAGCACCTAAGATGAGCTATGGAACCTCTTGATTTCTTTGTAACAAATGAACAATGAGGTTTTTTATATGCTAGTTCTGCCTGGGTGTTGTGAAGGAAAATTAAAGAAGTTTGCCTGAGTTAAATAAGGCAAAGAGCATTTAGACAAAAGTTCTATAAATGAGCAAGTCAATAACTAGTTTACTGAGACCAGGGGATCCAGCTAATGGGAGAATAAAGAATTATGCTTGTCAGAGAGAAAGAAAGATGCTGTCCTGGTTTGGATCTAAATAATTCACTATATTGCAGACAGCCTTGCATCTGGTCCATTGCACTAGTTAATTCATTAGGAAAACTAAATGGTAAGCTCCAAACTGAAACTGGGGCTCATTAAACCAATTTCAGTATTAGGGATGGCAAAATGGAGCCCACTTAAGGTTAAAGGGGAAAAGAAGGTAGAAAAGACAAAGCTAAATGTAGTTAAGTGCTTCTCTCATTTGTGTTTCTGTGTTTCCAGTGGGAAACAAATAGATAATTCATATCAAAAGCATAGAACGCTTGACATATGATTATATTTGGAGGGAGAAGATCTGGATTAAAATCCTAACTATCTGCTGACTTTGGAAAAGTACTCTAACTTCTTGGGACTCAGTTTCCTCATATATAAAATAAGGGCATTGGACTAACTTTATCATGGGTTCTTAACCTTTTTATTTTTATTTTGCCATTGACTCCTTGAGCAACTCGGTGAAGTTTATGTATCCCTTCTCAGAATGTTTTTAAAAATTCATAAAATATATAGAATTACAAAGGAAACTAATTATATTGAAATAGTTATCAAACTATTTAAAAAAAAAAGAAGTTTCTGGACTATAGGTTAAGCATCCATGATGAATTTATCCATCCTTTTTTTCAATTCTAAATCTATAATCCAATAATCTAAAATTTCCAAGGGATTTTATGAAAATGCCAACCAGGGGCAGAAAAGAGACTCCAATTGAGCAGAATGAGAAATAAAGATAGTGAAGATTCTTTCCTTTTCTTTCCTGTTTTTTCCTGGCCTGGCCTGCCCTGTCTTGTTCTGTTCTCTCCTCTCTTCTCCTTCACTGCTCACCTCATCTTTTTTTTCCCTTTCTCTCTTTTTTCTCCACTTGTCTCCTTTCTTCTCTCCTCTTTTCTCCTTTCCTTTCTTTTACTTCCTGTCTCTTGCCCAGACTGAAAGTTCACTGGCCACTTATGGTTCTAAAACCAATACTAATCATCACATAAAGTTTTAACCTGCTCCCTTGAGGCTCACCATATTGGTTCCTCATTTAATGTAAATACTTGATCAGTTTTATCCTTACTGCAACTTCAAACTCCTAAACTCAAATGATCTACCAGCCTTAGCCTCCCCATCAGTAAGAACTGAGAGCAGGCACTAACATGCCTTGCCCAGGCAACTTTTTTGAGGATTTTGTCTGAGAAAGGGAAGAAAGATATAAGGTGATAGCTTGAACATATAGTGAATGGGTTTTTGTGTTTGTTTGTGAGTGTTTTGTTTTTGTTTTTTATAGGAAGCTTTGAGCATGTTTGAAAGCAATAGTGAAAGAAGTAGTTGCTAGTGAGAGGCTAAAGATTAGAGAGATTTGGGGAGAAATTAAGGATGTAGTATGCTGGAGTGTTGAATTACAAGTATCCGGAAGTAAGGTATATAAGATCAGAGGTCAGTGTAGAGTTGCAATGGCTTCAAAGAACAGATAATTTATATGAGAAAATGCTAAGGGCTATAGAGATTAGAAGTCTCTATGAGGATGAAGAAGCATGAAGCATAAAGAGAGATGGAATGATAAAAGAGTTGTGATCAGATAAGGGAATGTCAAAATTTCTAATTAGGAAATGGGAACATTTGTAGGTAATGAATGATATGATGTGGGTTTTGACTATTATTTTGTGTGGCTGAAGTAGAATGAAAGAGTAGGTGATGGGATTTAAGAAGTATGAGGAAGTGGAAGACTAGGGAGTTTTAAAAGCATCTACTGGATAGTAAAATGTCTTGAGATGAAGAACAAAAGATTGAGGAGAAGAGGAAAATGATGAGCCAAAGGCTGAACTCTTAAAGGAGAGAGAATGGTCTCAGTGGTTGGTATAATACTGCCAACATGGACAGAAGACTTTGACTGAATATATTTCAAAAGAGAATTTTATTTTTTTGTTAAAGCTTTTTTTATTTTTTTAAAACATATACATGTATAATTCTTTGACATTAACACCTAAAGAGAATATTGGAAATAATATCAAGGACCAAGACCTGGAAACGATAGATCAGGATATAGTATCATCAGAAGAGAGTAAGGTCTCAAAGAAAACTGATAACCTGGAAAGAGCATGAGAGAAAGGACCATGATGAAGGGGATATAAAAGATCAAACTGGTGGATAATGGTTTTTTTTTTTCTTTTCTCTACTACTTTATTTTTTTTATTAAAGCTTTTTATTTGTATAACATATATATGGGTAGTTCCCCAACATTGATCTTTACAAAGCTTTCCATTACAAATTTTACCCCCAGTCCCCTCCCCTCCCCTAGATGGCAGGAAGTCCACTACAGGTTAATAATGTTGAAATGCTTGAGAAGTTATACAAGAAAAAAAAAGAATCAGAGAAAGGCAACACAATGCAAGCAAATGTTAATAGAGATCATGAAAATGTTACATTGTGGTCCATATTTCATTTCCCTCTCTCTGGGTGTATATGGTTTTCTTCAGTGAACAATTGGAACTGGTTTGAGACAATTCTTTTTTGCAGAGAGCCATGTCCATCAGAATTCATCATCATGCAATACTGTTGTTGCTGTGTATGATGATCTCCTGGTTCTGCTCGTTTCACTCAGCATCAGTTCATGCAAGTACCTCCAGGCCTCTCTGAAATCGTCCTGCTGGTCGTTTCTTACAGAGCAATAATATTCCATAACATTCATATACCATAATTTATTCAGCCACTCTCCAATTGATGGGCATCCCTCCCTTTCCCTCCTCTAAGATCTCTTTGGGATATAGGCCCAGTAGAAACACTGCTGGGTCAAAGGGTATGCACAGTTTGACAACTTTTTGAGCATAGCTCCAAATTGCTCTCCAGAATGGTTGGATCCGTTCACAGTTCCTCAAACTGGTGGATAATGTTGAGAGATCAATTCTAAAGTTCCCATTGAGCCAGCTAGCTTTAGGTTCAGGCTAGCAATAATCAACTAGAATTCCAAATGTTACAAAAATTTCAGAGTAACACTATTGATTTGATCTATGGGAAATATCTTGACTTCCAATTCCTATCCCTGATTTTTCCATAAAATAAATAACATCTATGGAAGAAGTTTCTGAGATTTATGTATTTCCAGAAGCAATCTAATGAAACTACAGAACTCATAGCAGGTCTGCTGACTAACCTCATGGAAAAACATCCCCAAGTTGTGGGATTTAGAAGACAGCATTTCCTCCCCTCTTTAATGGAAGAGGAAAAAAAAGTAGGAAAAATAACTGAAGGTGGTTGTAGCAAAGGAGATTAAGGAACTGAGAGAAAAATCAAGGGAAGCTGAGAGAAACAGAGGGGAGAGGGAAGGAGCATGAGGAGAAATGCACTTTTCAAAAAAAAATGAGTGACAAAGGAATAAACTCGTAGAATGATATTTGTTGATGCTGTTCCTAATCTTTGGAAAGTGTCTACTCCCTTATATCTCAAAAATCAATACAATGAAATCCACTCCAAATGAATTCAAAGAAAGCATGGGGAGGGGTGGGGCTAGATGGAGGGATTTTTTTTTCCTGTCTACCAGTAGATTTGTGTTGGACAGCTCCATTTCTGGCCTCCCTCCAACCCCCTACTTCATCTAATCCCTAACCTCCCAGGGGACTTTAGTCGGACAATGTGGTCTGAGGTCTTTCTGTTTATCCAATACTGTTCCCACTCAGAAACAGTAAACAAAGACCCTGAGCTTTTAAGATGGTTTATAGCCTTCACCTTTGTCTGTAAGCAGGAAGGTTTTTCTGAATTTTATTTCCTTGTCTCTTATTCTGTTTTGCCGTGTGTTCCACTGGGGTTTTTTCAAGCCTCATGTAGCAATTTCTCTCATAACTGATTCTCATTCAGTATACAGCCTTGAGGATTCTGCTTAGTATTTAAAGTAACCAATATCATGGGTAGTGCATCTCCAGAAAGTTACTGCTATTAAATGAAATCTCTTATAATAGAATTGGGAAATAATAAGGCACAGTGGAAAGGGCATTGAACAAGGGAATCAAGAGACCTTGGTTTCTTGTTTGTCTGTGTCACTCTCTACCAATGTGACCTTAGGCAAGTCACTTAATTTCTCTGCCTTTCTTATTTACGACTTTATGATTTCAGAGATCCCTTCTAGTTTTAATAAACTTGTATTGTTTAAAGTGGGTTTGCATAGGACAATTTAGGATAAATGGAGTTTAATGTTTTTAAGATAATTGTCCTCACAAAGTTAGCCCTTTTCCCAAAAGAACATTCGGATACCTCATCATTGTGTGACCCTGAATTTTCATAGGTTATGTTAAAAGAGAATACATTATTGGGGTTTCTCCAATGTTGAAAAGGCATGGTTTTGTCCAAAGGAATCAGTATGCTGTCCAAGGACCAATACATCTAAAGAGGGGGAAGTATGTAGTTAGCAGATAGGACATTATTTGTAAAATTCCTTTCCTGTGATAACCTATGAAACAAAGACAAATTAAAAAAATGTCCTTCAGTCTTCTGTGGTCCCTTTTCACTTTTTCAGTGACCAGCGGAGCAGTTAAAAGGATGCAATAAGTGCAAATATTCACATTATTTTTACTAGCTACATAATTGCTATATTAACTTAATATTAGGAACTTCAAATTTGAAATCTTTGTCCAATGTTTGAAAAAATCAACACATTGTTGGAAGAACTGAACCATATCATTATTAACATTCTCATGATAAGTGAACTATAATATGATTTCAAGTTTGGTATTTGATTGGGGGGTTTTAATTTGTTCTTTCTCTAGCTTTTTTAGTTGCAAGCCCAATTCATTGATTTTCTCTTTTTCTATTTTATGCAAATAAGCATCTAGAGATATAAAATTTCCCCTTATTACCGCTTTGGCTGTATCCCACAAATTTTGGTATGTGGTCTCATTATTGTCATTCTCTTGAATGAAATTAGTAATTGTGTCTGTAATTTGCTGTTTCACCCATTCATTCTTTAGGATAAAATTATTTAGTTTCCAATTGCTTTTTGGTCTATTTTCTCCTGGCCTTATATTGCATGTGACTTTTATTCCGTCATGATCTGAAAAAATGCATTTATTATTTCTGCCTTCCTGCATTTGATTTTGAGGTTTTTGTGTCCTAACACATGGTCAATTTTTGTATAAGTTCCATGGACTGCTGAGAAAAAAGTAAACTCCTTTCTGTGTCCATTTAATTTCCTCCAAAGATCTATCATACCTAACTTTTCTAACATTTTGTTTACCTCCTTAACTTCTTTCTTATTGATTTTGTGGTTTGATTTATCCAGGTGAACTATAATATGTAAGGAAATGGAAGCTAAAAGGAAGGATGTTTCACAAGTTATCCTTGGAGAAGAAAAGAATAGAGTTGGCAGAGTTGGTTTCATTGTGCATCTAAAGGCAATAGGAAACAATTTCATGGAACACTTGGTTATCTTGTCTTACACTACTCATGGTAAGTAAAAGCAGAAGACTGGCTAAGAAAAAGACTTCAAGCTTCAATGTTACTTCCAAGTGACTTTTATTTTAAGCTAGGAGCATAATAGTTACTTTATAATAAAAGAAAGAAAAATAGTGCTTAGTAAGGCAAAGAGGTCCCTTAATGTACTTAGAATTGTCTTCCTATTGAAATTCTTGTTCATCATTGTATAACAATTATTCCATCTCAGGTACCTGGTCTTATATTGATTTAATTTTTATAGATATATCTGAATTATGGATGATCATAAATTAAAGCATAATGAATTTGTAGAGAGAAGACCACAGTTTAATGTTGTCCCTGTCATTTGATACTTTCATGATAGTCAAGTCCTTGAGCTTTGGTAGGCCTCAGTTTCCTCATCTGTTAAATGGGAAAGTTGGAGTAGATGGTCTCTAAAGTATCTTTCAGTTCTAAATCTATGAAACAGTGAGCCATGATTTCTCTAAATCTTCATTGTGTACACTAATATTGGTAATAAAACTACTTAATTATTCAATTGATAGTGAATGTCTTCTATTGGAAAAAATACCAGATAAGACCAAATACTTTCTAACACTGTCAGTTTTTGACTAGATCTCTTAAAGGTGGCTTCTTGAGTGTCCAGTACATTGAACTCTTCTCAGCTCCTATACTTCTGAATTGTTCTTCAGTATGGGATATTGTTGACCTGTCCTTCCTCTTTGATAACTCTCCTCTTTTTGCTTCTATAACACTGCTTTCTGCTTCTCTTCCTGTCTCTTTAAACATATCTTCTCTATCATGTTTATTAAATCCTTCTCCTTCATCTCCTAAATGAAGACATTCCTAAAGTTTTAGCCTTCTTCTGAGATCCAGTCCTAAATTTCCAATTGTCTTATAAACATTTCTTCCTGCATGGCAATGGCATTTCAAAGTCAACATGACCCCAAAATATATTTCTTCATCAAATTTGCTCTTCCCTCTGATTTTGTCTTTGTGTTTCTAGAATTTAAAAAGGGGATTATCATATAATATGTGTTTAGTAAATATTTGTTGATTCATTCACTAAAAAAATCTAATTTGGAAGAGACATTCTGGAATCATGCCTAAAAGATGATCTCCTCTAACATATTCCCTATCTATTCACATAGAACTGATCCAACCATTTTGGAGAATAATCTGGAACTATGTCCAAAGGGCTATGAAACTGTGCATACATACCCTGTGAGCCAGCAATGTCTCTACTGGGTCTGTATTCTAAAGAGATCATAAAATGGAAAATCATCCACATGTGCAAAAATATTTATAGCAATTCTTTTTGCAGTGGCAAGGAACTGGAAACTAAGTGGATGCCCATCAGTTTGGATCAGTTATGTTATATGAATGTAATGTAATATTGTTGTTATATAAAAATGATCAACAGGTTGATTTCAGAAAGGCCTGGAGAGAATTATATAAACTGATGGTAAGTGAAGTGAGTAGAATCAAAAGAATATTATTCACAGCAACAACAGGATTATGTGATGATCAACTGTGATAGAAGTGTCCCTTTTCACCAGTGAAGTGATTCAGGCCAATTCCAATAGACTTGTGAAGAAAGCCATCTGCATCCAGAAAGAGGACTGTGGGGACTGAGTATGGATCACAACATAGTATCTTGACCTTTTTGTTGTTTTTGTTTGCTTCCTTGTTTTTTAATTTCTTGTTTTTCCCTTTTAATCTGATTTTTCTTGTGCAAAGTGATAAATGCAGAAATATGTGTAGAAGAATTGCACATATTTAACATATCGGATTACTTGCTATCTAGGGGAGGTGGAAGTAAGGAGAGGGAGAAAAATTTGAAATATAAATTTTTGCAATGACAAATGCTGAAAACAATCTTTGCATGTATTTAGAAAAATAAAAAGCTATTATATGAAAAAAAAAGATTCACATGGTAAGAGAATAAACTGAGAAGAAGGAACAGGAACTGTATGAATTGAACAGCAATGACAGGAAAATAGGTGATTAGTCTCAGTCTTGCCCATGGCCTTAATGAGCTGAGATTAGAGAAGTGGTGAAACAGGATTCATGGACAAAATTAGAGAGAGAGAAAATAGATGAACTTTAGCAAAAAAGAAAAGGTCAAGGTGGGCCATTGGGTTTATCAAAGATTCTGGAAACCAAGGAATCAAATTTAAACTTCTATTTATAATAGTCTTTCGATGACTGAGAAAAATTCCAAAAGATCTATTCTTTCCTTAATTTCTTCTCTATGTAGATATCTAGTAACAAGTACTATTATACCCATCTCCCTTCTTCGATTTAAACGTTTCCTGCATGCTAGTTTTGCTTCATATATAAAGAAACCTGAGACCAGTTGTGAAGGCTTATACTGTATACTTAATCTACTCTGAAAAGGGAGAATGAGAAATCCTGGGTTCAAATGAAATTGTTCAAAATTAAAATTAGGAGAAAGAAAAGTATGTTCGAAAATTGAGGATTTTGCTAATATGACTGTATTAATAAATTTTCATCTGCTATAAACTCCATAAAATAATAAAGAATCATGTGAACCCAATAGCTATATTATCTTTGCTTAAAATTAGCTAATTATTGCAAAAGGTTGTGGGTAATTAAATCCCCAGAGAAAAGAGGAAGACAGGAAGGTCAGTGACCAAAATAATCACACTACAAAGTACTAATCAAAGAATAAAGATCAAGTACTAGCCTGTCAAATCTGTTCTTTACAATGATACCTACCAGTATTCCTGGTATTCCAGAAATATAGACACATACATACACATACATACATAGGCCATTCTTCTACCCCTTCCCTTTCAATCTAAAGCTTTTTTGATTATATCACCTACTAATTAGTTATACTTTAAGACTCAGTGTGCTTCTTTTCCTTCAATATCCAAAAAATGACCAGATTTGAAGAATTAGACTTTTCTCATCTTTCCTGAATCTTTTTTGCTGATTTTATTTACCATAGCTATGGTTTTTATTTTAACCCACATTAAGGCAAATGCAGAAAATTTCTTATTGGTTTTTCTATAGTCAATTTTTTTCCCTTTCTAACTACTAAATCAGTGGAAAGATTCAGAAAAGATGACAGAAGTCTAAAAGAGGGAAAAAATGAGAAAGAAAAAAAAAACACCAGAAAACAAGCAACAACAACAAAAAGAAGAAAATACTATGTTTTGATCTACATTCAGCATCTGTAGTTTTCTGGATGTAGATGACTCTTTCAGTCACAAATTTATTAGAATTGCCTCATATTACTTCATTGTTGAAAAGAGCCAAGTTCAACACAGCTAATCATTACATAATCTTATTGTTGCTGTGTATGATATCCTACCAGATAAATTTTTTAGTGAAATTTGTATAACTTTTTGTTAGGAATTCCCTTGTTAGGATAGATTCTCCTTTCAGACAAGAATTGGTCTATGTGGTAACTAAAGTCATTATTTTAGCCCATTATGAAATTTCATAATTCTGAAGTGCCCTTAAATTCTAGAAGGAAGCCAAATAGCACAAAGAATAGAGTGAGAATTGGGGGCAAACAGGTATAAGTTCAAAATCTGCCTCAAACACTTATTAAATATGTGACCCCTCAAAAGTAATTTAACTTCTCTGTCTTGACTTCTTTATTTTTGAAATGAAGATAATAATATCTAACTGCTAGGTTTATTAGGAAATTCAACTAATTAACATATATGAACCACTTCAGAAACCTTACATCACTATATAAATGGTAGCTATTATTACAATTATTTGTTCAGCAAGTGCCTGAATTTTTCATATATTGCATTTTATAGTAAGGAACTAGAATCAGACAACACTTGAAAGCCATGGCACCTGTAATCAAGGTGTCAGCTTTTCCTGCAGTGAATACATGATTATCCTTCTCTTCAGAGGCATAAACAAAATACAGGTTCATTAATCTGTTAATTGTTCTTCCTTTTCTTGTCATTACTCATAGCATATGTTTTCATTTCAAGAAATTGTATTCCATGCATCCTAAACCAAGCAAATCTTTATTGACTAAATTTTTGCTAAACATTAGGCCAAGGAATAAAACTAATGTTTAAAAAATGTTAAATTTGCTAGAAAACTATCACACAGATGAATTTAATAATAATAATTGGCATTTAAAAATCACAGCTTTTTTCTTGAACATTTTTGTTACTTGAAGGGGCACTAAATATCAGATTTAAAATGAATGACAATATAGGTCACTTTACTTCTTCATGCATGTATATGCACATATAAATTTGTCAAGAAAGAGCATGATTGTAAAGTCATTTGTTCCCTTTTAGTGGTTATTCACAAAATGATGAAGGAAACAATCCTTTGTTTAGGAGCATTACCACAATTTGTGAAAGAAGGGCACAAGAATCAGTCTAATTACTCTAGTGCCAGTTGTGATTGTGACAACATGCTTTGTGACCAAATGTTTCTCTGCTGTTGTCACTTCCCACAAGGATTTCATTGCTAACATTATGGTGAACAAGATCACGTGAACAGTTATTGATTGATCTGCCACACAAAGGAAGGCCATCCTTGTCTCCATTATACCATGCTCCATCTCTGGCTATTTAGACTCAGGACAATTGACACTGCTTAGGGTTTTCTTTTCATCTGCATATGCCATCAAGTGAATGAACAGGAAAGAAATTTTTCTGCTCTAGCTCATTCCCGATCTTTCACTGAGAATAAATTGATTTTCTCAAATAAAAAGTAATCAAGACTCAGGATGTGCATAAGGCTTACTTTACTTTTCTGGCAATAAAAACAAATGGTTATTTTGAATCTGGTTGGCTTGATACCTTTCATAGACTCTCCAATTACAATTCTGTATTAGTCTTGAAGGGGAAAAAAGAGAAAATACAGCTCCAGAAAGGTACTTTCCTGAAATTGCCATGAATTAAATGGCACAAATAAAGTTCATCCACTAAATGGACTGATGCACTCATCACCCTTTCATCTCCAGTTTCCTTGCCTTTTAGTCATTTATTAAAGTCAGACAAACCTTTCCCTTTGTATTTTTTAAAAAGGAAGAAATATATTTATTTGTCAATGAGTTCAATGAATATTATAACATAAAATTGGATTTGTTTATCATCGGGAGCAAACACCCAAACAAGTTTGCCTCATCATCTTATCTGATGATGAATGATTTATCAGGCAGAACGTGAATCTGCTCCTAACTGCCTCTATTTTCCTGTTTATGCTTGTTGAACAGATACAATTTAATGAAGAATATAAAGTACTTAAAAATCTGTCTACCATTAATAGTTTAATTAAACTGACACATACTTCAAAAACAGAGTGACAGAAAACATTAATTTTGGTTATAAAGGGCATGGCATTATTAAAGTGCAATTAAAAACAACATTCACTTACAGTTAACAGCTAAAACAATTTAATTATTTAACACTGGATTGTCACTTCTGACTAACCTTACCTCTTTCATATGTCAATGCTCTTTGTCCGTGTTAGAAGAGAAGAGTTAGAAGTTCTCACTTAGTGTTTCAAAATGGCAGTGATCTCAGTCTCCAAATTCTTACTCTGCTGGACATTCTACTTGGCAAAGATTAGAAACTAGAGGCATTTGACCAATGTTTCCATATAGTCACAGAGTAATAATCACCTTATTAGTAAGAAAGAAGTGAGACAAAGTGTTTTGTTTGTTTAGCTTTTGTTTTCTTGATTCAGTCCTGTAATTTCATCCATGTGGGGAACTATAACTGTGAAAATTTCCTTTTCCACTGCAGATCAGCATTTCATCTATAACTTAGAATCTATCAGAACTATCTCTAGGCACTTAATTATTTCTTTTTTTGTTTATCAGAAATAGAATTTGAATTCATCTTCATGACTGAATTCTGATAAAAGTCATCTTTTCATCCATTATCCCACAGTTCTTCTCTTGGTATTAATAGTTAATAAATGTTTATTACTATTAATAAAAACCTATTGAATAAATGAGTTTATTAAGTGAATGAATGCATTATCTTATAAGTTGTAGTGGAATGAGCATATAGAATATATAAGTTTAGGCCAGGCAGGGTAACACAACCTTATAATCACTCTCTTGGGGGATGTCTGAGCTTTGGTAGGGAAAAAAACCAATTAAGTGTCTGTATTGAGTCCAGCATCAACACGTCATGTTCCCAAGACCACCAGGCTATCTAAGGAAGGTGAATAGACACAAGCCATAAAACTGAGCAGGCCAAAGGTCCACAGTCAATGAAAAGTAGCATCAGGGCATGAGTGACTTCTGTATTTTCAGCTTGGGAGAGATAGGGAGATCCAGTCTCATATATTTATATCTATATATCCATATACACACATACAATACACATACAGATGTACATATACATATGTATGTACTTACATACATATACACACATATATACATATAGATTCAGATCATGTTGTTAATTAGATTATTCATTTAAATTCTTTAGCATCATTTTTCTCATTTGTTACATGTGCATAATGGAGAAAGTGCTTTGTAAACCTTAAAGTGTCGTAAATACATTGTTTTTACTTTTGTTATAGTTTATTTGAAAATTCATGCCTTAAACAGAAAAATGGCTATGCAATTTCTTGAAATCATATATTCAAAAGAATAACAAAAGATTTATCACATATGAAAAAAGTCAAATGTGAAAAATATAAGAAAAAGCTCTCTGTATCAAGCAGTGATGTATCTCCTGAAAAGGCATTAAACCATTTGAGAATTGCAAACTCCCTCTGAAAACTTACAAAAAAGATTCAGGTAGTAACAATAGCAGTTGTATATTTAGAACATTACAAAACACCAGGGGCAGCTAGGTGGTGCAGTGGATAACTCACCAGCCCTGAAGTCAGGAGGACTTGAGTTCTAATGTGGTCCCAGATACTTTTTAATACTTCCTAGCCCTGGGCAAGTCACTTAGCTACAATTGCCTAAGCAAAAAACAAAACAAAACAAAACGAAAAAACAACTTCCATAAAATAACATTAAATTTATTTCCTTCAAATTTTCTCTTATTTTTCCTGACAAATGTAATTAATATGTTAAGGTAGATATGATGTTTTTCAGATTGGCAAATTGAAGGACAAGTGGTAAATTGAGAGAAAATAAGGAATTTTTTCTGAGGTTGTAGTCAACCATAGAACCAGCTCTAGAATTGAAGTCTTCTCGTTTTCACTTCACTATTCTTTCTACCAGATTTGAGTCAATGAATTGATTTAATAGGTAGGTTGATGAAGCGTTAATTATGTGTCAAAACTAATGATTTTCCTTCCCTTACTTTGCATCTCAAGATATAGTGAGTTGCATCTACTGTTACGATTGTCATAACTACTTCATCCAGATATTCCTGTTTCTACCATTTATGTGTTCATGTACATTAGAAATGTCTCTAGCTTATAGAACTGTTGTTGCTCACTATTTTTGACCTCAATACCCAATTCTATATTCCCTTGACTTAATCCCTCTGAGCCTGAGTTCCTGAATTCTGCTCTCTGATGTGGGTATTGCAGTGGGATTTGAGCCTGTTGAATAGCTAACATTTCTATAGTTTTACTGCTAAATGTTTTAGAATTATTATCTTTTTTGATCTTTAAAACAATCCCGAGGGGCAGCTAGGTGGCACAGTGGATAGAGCACCAGCCCTGAAGTCAGGAGGACCTGGGTTCAAATCTGGTCTCAGAAACTTAACATTCCCTAGCTGTGTGACCCTGGGCAAGTCACTTAACCTCAATTGCCTCAGCAAAAAGCAAAAAACAACAACAACAACAACAACAAAAAAAAACAAAAAAAAACAATCCTTGGATGTAAGTGCTATTATTATCCCTGTTTAACAGATGAGGAAATTGAGGTAAACCAAAGTTAAGTGAGTTGCCCAGAATAATACAGCAAATAAATATCTGAGGCTGCAGATCAGATACTTTATCTGCTGCTCTACCTAACTGCCTCTTGAATCACAGAATACCAGTAATATCAATTTCAGTCTACTGGATAAGATGTAATTCAGTCTCTGCTCACAGACCTCTAAAGGGGGAAACTCACTGAATCTTGAGTACATTCCATCATGAATAGGTCTAATTATTACACTTCTTTTCTTCACATTAATGTTAAATTTTCTTCTTTGTAATATCTAACTTTTCTCTTAATCCTGCTTTCTGAAATTAAGTGTAACAAGTCTTATCAATTACAAAAATAGTTTCCATTCCCCTAGCACCTTGCACACATTACCTTAATTTAATCCTCATAGAGCCCACTGTGATAAGCATTATGATTATTCCCATTTTATAAACCCATTAGGTTTCCCCCCATACCATACTGCCTCTTCTAACTAATAGGGAGAATTACATTGAAACTGGAGACAGAGGCTAAGAGGCAGTTACTAAACAGCCAAGAGAGAGCAGATGTACTTGAAATGATTATCACAGAAGCATCAAATAATAGAAAAATTTTGGCTCAATGAGGATGAGTAAGACAAAGGCTAGTGAATTAAAAAAGTGACAAGTGAAATTGTGTGTACAAGTTGGACCAACATTGCTATTTACTAACTTCTTTGAAGGCCTGGTAGAGGTGACTCAGTTTCCTCACCTATGCATTTGGGATTATAATATAATATTTAATATAAATTCCATGATTTTTATGAGAATATAAAGAGATAATATCAGTAAAGCACTTAGCACAGTATCTGGCACATAGTAGATATTTAATGTTAATTCTCTTCTTTTCCCTCTCCCCTACCTTATTTGAGCTGTGCATATTTATTTGATGATCATGTGGGGCTCTACCCTTCTGGAGTCTCCTAACATTGATATTGTATATTCCTTTGTCTTATATAGTCATTAAGGCTTAACAATCCAATTTCTAGCCAAATACGTTTGGTCAACTTACTTAATTTCCCATTGAAATCTTGCTAGCCCAAGTCAGTGAATCAAACGAACCTCCTTTACCTTGTGGATCAATAAGAAATTAAGAAGCAATTAACAAGAAATGGGAAGGAAAAGTCATAAAACTTATAGTGACCAAGAAGAAAGTCTCTTTTCCCTCAGAAAGGAGAGCTTTAAAAAGCCGAAAAAAATAGGAAAACAAAAATATAGAATACTTGGCTTATCCAAAGCACAAAAAAGAAATCACAAGTATTATTAAAATGATAAAATGTCTCCCTTTTCCAGTGATTGAGGCAAATATCAAAATTTACACAAACATGGCCTGCTGAAAAGGCAAGGACCCAACAGAGCCATAATGGCATACTCAAATATTTGTTGTCCAAATAATTATTTCATTTAGAGCATCGAGGCTACATTTTAAAATTAAAACTGTCATTTTGAAACAATATCATTGCTATTTCAATTCCTCTTCCAATAAGAAGAGCACAGATGTTTATTATGTTTGCTCCCCTGAGAAAGACAGACAGACAGACAGACAGAGAAGAGGCAGAGACAGAGAAAGAGATACAAAGACAGAGGGGGAGAAGGGGAAGAAGG
>JAJPUD010003811.1:51993-79557 GCA_023553655.1 Myrmecobius fasciatus
AAGAAGAAGAAGAAGAAGAAGAAGAAGAAGAAGAAGAAGAAGAAGAAGAAGAAGAAGAAGAAGAAGAAAGAAAGAAAGAAAGAAAGAAAGAAAGAAAGAAAGAAAGAAAGAAAGAAAGAAAGAAAGAAAGAAAGAAAGAAAAAAGAAAGAAAGAAAAAAGAAAGAAAGAAAGAAAGAAAGAAAGAAAGAAAGAAAGAAAGAAAGAAAGAAAGAAAGAAAGAAAGAAAGAAAGAAAGAAAGAAGAAGAAGGGAGGGGGAGGGAAAGGGAGAGAGAACATTAAAAACAAAATACTTTGGAGTTGGGTATGGGCTCTTATTTTCCTCAGAGTTGTTCATTAGGGCTATAAACTGAGAAGCTATATTATTAGGTTTGGATTCAGCTCTCCAACTGATTTGTTGACTCACCTTGGAGAAACTGTTTAACCTCATTCTGCCTTAGGAGTCACATCTGAACAAACAGTGAGCAAAACACTAAGCATGGATGAATAAGTTAAGATCTGCTAGCATCCTGGGATGATATATCTATGGAATATGGTGATTTGCTGTGCTGATTTGTTGCTTAAAGAACAGAACTGGAAGAGAAATGTTTTTGCAGGTTTATTCTCTGAGCAAAAGAACAAAAAATAAGTGAAAATGAGAGAATACTTTTCATAACTATTAAAATGTAAAAGGACCCAAAATTACAAAGGGGAAAGTTGATTGCTACTGCAACCAAAGAGTGAAGAAGAGTGAGGCAAAAATTTTATCCATGTCTCAAGGGATTTTATAGCAAGCAGGCAATGACTTACCTTTTGATGCAGCTCTAATAAAAAAATTCAAAGAAATCAAGCAGCAGAGAATTACTGAGCATTACTATTTTTATGGAGCATTTGATGCTATATAGAAAACATTGATTGAATGGGGTCAACAATGAATGAGACAGTATGTACCACAAATATTTTCTCCTCTGATTGAAAGGTGTTTTATTAGGCAAAATATGCCATCTTTTTATTATTAATGTTTCACACTTCATTCTTCAGGTAGAATAGTATTACATGGAAAGGTACATAGAATACTCAGAAATCTACAAACCATCAATAATGCAATTAAAATTGGCATTTGTAAAAGTATATTTTGATCTGCATTCCTGTTTTCTCCACTGTGAAATCACATTAGGAAACAATGTCCTGCTAATTAAAGCTTTGTCACCCATAAGACCTAGGTGAATTGCATTTATAATCATCTCTGAGGCAGAAACAATTTCTTCTGGGGAAACTTATCAAAAGTCTGAGACTGAATCATTTTACAACTCTGTTAATAAATATAAGGAGAAAGTCCTTGATATTCTTTGTATGTTCTTACTCCTAAACCGACTTTAAAATATCACTAGATTTGAAAGTAAATGTAAAAATGTTGCTTTCTATTTACATATTAAGAGCAATCAGGAGACAGTGAAGCTATTGATTTTTCTGACATAGATTGAGTGGTCTGAGAAAAGCCACAACACAAGCCTCAAATGCGACAATGAATTCTACCTAGCTAGATCAAAGGGGGCAAAGAAAATGGCTCACTTGCTTTTGTTCCTATGATTACATGAGATTTACTTGCAGGATTAAAAATCCTGGGTGAAATAACCCTTTAACTCCTGTCTGTTTTGACAAATAGGGTAAATAGGGCAATCTTCAAAACCTCCATGATTTTGAAACAATAAAAATTAGGAGAGCCAATAACTAAGAATTTTTGCACTTGGGCAAGTAATAAAAACACACTTTTATAAGATGCTTACCATCAGGGGGCTGCTTAGCTCTATACCCGCTGCCTAAAGCTATGGTTAATAATACCCTGACCTCTCTACCATTTGATCCATGGTTCTTCCCTCGGGTTTAGTTTATCCAAATCAGCATCACCATATAAGATCTCTGTCCCTTTCTTCCTGGGCTGAGACCTAGAAGGATACAAAAGAGACTCTCCCATCATCCTGAGCACAGTATCCTAGGAAACATGTTGCCAGAGCAACACTCTAGAATTCTGGGAGGAAGAAGTGGGTGTGGAATGAGGTGTCTCTATGGCCAGAAGGAAGCAAGATCATTGCTGCTCACCCCATGAGCTGCTAGGATTGCAGCAGTCTCAATCTTGAGGTAGTGCTTGGATCCTCCATCCAGCAGGATATGGTCACTGCCACTTTCAAGATAGCAATATCTCTGGCCTTCAGCACCTACAACAGGCAGAAATGGGAGGACAGTCATTTACCTATTCTGTGTCAGACTTGCCTTGGAGAAAATACCTATAATTAGATGACCAAAGAAAAGTATGGAAAGGAATGAAAAATTTGTGCCAGTCTATTGACAGTGTCCCACTACTGCTCCAATGTCTGCATGTATTTTAAGAAGACTGAAGTGTGTCAAAAAGCTAACACAAGCTAAAAAATGTTTGTCAGGCCCGCCTTTTGGACCTAGGATATGGCTTACCTATTCAAGGTTGTGATTCAGAACTGTCCCTTAAAGATGACATGACAAAGTCTGATGTGAACAAAGGATATTTGCACCCAGAATATTGAGCAAGAGATTTTTAACTCTGGTGGAAATCAGTCAGTTGGTGTCCTTGAGAATCCTACAGCTACCAGTGATACATTTCTTAGATTTGCTCTGACTGCACCTTATAGAAAATGAAATCATTCTCCCTTTTGTTCCTTCTGGGTGAAAGGAGAAAATAAAAGAGAAGGAGTGTGTCCATATAGACATGAAAAGTCTATAGACTCTGATGATCCACTTGCTGATGAGAACATTAAAGATCTCTAATATGGTATTAAATGATCCTATGGCAGACAAGCTTCTTTTTTAAGTTGTATTTTATTTTTCTAATTATATGTAAAGATAGTTTTCAAAATTGATTTTGAGTTTCAAACACTTTTCTTTCTCTTTCCCTTACCTTTCCCCTCCCCAAAACAATAAGCAATTACACATGTATAATCATTTTAAATATATTTCCATATTTGTCATATTGTGAAAGAAAAATCAGAACAAAAGGGAAAGCCATGAGAAAGAAAAAGCAAGCAAACAAAAAATATGACAATAGTACTCTTCCATGTGCATATTCAATCTCTATAGTTGTCTCCCTGAATGTGGATGGCATTTTCCAACCTAAGTCTATTGGAATTATCTCATATCATCAGATTGTTGAGAAGAACTAAGTCTATCATAATTGATCAACATATAATCTTGCTGTTATTGTGTACAATATTGTCCTGGTTCTGCTCATCTCACTCAGCATCAGTTCATATAAGTCTTTCCAGGCTTTTCTGAAATAAGCCTGATCATCATTTCTTAGAGAACAAAAGTATTCCATTTCATTCATATACCATAAGTTATTCAGCCATTCCCCAGTTGATGGGCATCCATTTAATTTCTAATTCCTTGCTGTCAAAAAAGAGCTGCTACAAACCTTTTTACACATGTGAGTCTTTTGCCCTCTTTTATGATATACAGACCCAATAGTGACACTACTGAGACAAAAAGTATGCAAAGTTTTATAGCCCTCTGAGTATAGTTCCAAATAGTTTTCCAGAATGAAATCAGTTCACTACTCTATCAATAGTGAAATAGTGCCCTAGTTTTCCTATATTCCCTCCAACATCTATTATTATTTTTGAATTGTGTGAGGTTATTTTGTTTTAATGAATGTTGTTTTGATTTGTATCTCTCTAATCAGTAGTGGTTTAGAGCATTTTATATGACTCTAGATGGTTTAAATTTCTTTATCTGAAAATTGTTCATAACCTTTGATCATTTCAGATAAGCTTCTAAAACAGACTTCAACAATGCCTTGTCTGGATGCATCTTATGATAAGATCTTTACCATACTATATGTTGCTGGCCTGGAGATAAAGTCAGGGAGACTGATCTCAGAAATCATTTTTACCTAGTTTGGTGAGATCTCAAGGATAACAGTTGTACAGCAGCAGCAGTGTGCTTTCATCTACTTTGCTACAAGGCAAGTTGTAGAGATGGTTGCAGAGAAATCTTTCAACAAACTGATTATGAAGTTTAATGTAAAACAAGGAAGATCCCAGATACCCAAAGGAAAAGAAAAGGAAAAAAAAGAAGGAACTACAGATTCTAGAATTAAGCTCGATCCTATCTCAAGACTTCCTGGAACTTCTTCTACTTCTCCAAAGCTGAAAAAGAAGCCTCTGCCAATTCTTTTAATCTCCCTCCCAGTGGTCCCCTAGTTATGGTAAATATTGTCCCAATTCTCCTTTCTGAGATTGTATCTTAATCCCATCTGATTTTGTACCATGCATGATCCATTCAATGGATCCATCACATCCCTTAATGCCATCTCTTTTTTTTTTTTTTTTTTTTTTGCTTTTTGCTGAGGCAATTGAGGATAAATGACTTGCCCAGGGTCACACAGCTAGGGAATGTTATGTGTCTGAGACCAGATTTGAACTCAGGTCCTCCTGACTTCAGGGCTGGTGCTCTATCCACTGCGCCACCTACCTGCCCCCCTTAATGCCATCTCTAAGACTCATCTATCACCCTTCTCAGGATTCCCAGAGGATGGGAGCATACATAGAAAATCATAGCAACCACCTTCTAACATTCTAAGGCAGCTAGATGGTAAAGTGAATAAAATACTGGGCCTGAAGTCAGGAACACCTGAGTTTAAATCTGTCCTTAGACACTCATTAACTATGTGACCCTGATTAAGTCACTTAACCCTTTTTGTCTTAGTTTCTTCATCTGCAATGTGATCTGGAGAAAGAAATAGCAAATTACTCTAGTAGCTTTGCCAAGAAAACCCTAAATGGGGTCGTGAAGACCAGGCATGGTGGTACAATAATAATCCTAACTCTGAGGGGGAAAGGCATTAAAATATTGGCATATTTACCCATCTACACACCCATCTACCTATATTTACCAATCTATAATCTATCTCTATATTTCTATCTATTTCTATCTATATATTTAAAAGTATGCTTATGCCAGCGCCCTGTCAGGAGATTTATTTTGACTAATTGTTCCTGCTAACCAGCTGTTAAGGTCTGTTGTTCCAATTAATTGCTGAAGGACTACTATAAGTTGTCTCTAAAATTTGTATACTAGGTAAAAAGCCCTAGTTGTCCTGTTCTAGTTGAAGTCCCATTCTTTAAGAAACGTTTCTATGTAATTATTTTTAGACTATATAGTTTCCATGGTATAATACTAAAGTAATGATTGGAGAGTTGTAAAGTGGGAGGAGACAGATTCAAATGGGAAATTGTAATTCTAGACAATATATGAAAAATCTTTTCAAATATCTGTTAGGTTTTAAACCCAGGTTTTCCTAAGTCATTAGTACTCAATAAAGTGCTCAATAAACTTTAACTATTGTTGTCTTGGATATATATATCATTAAAAATTGATTATAAGATGTGTTGAAAGAAAGATCTAGAAGCAGTAAGAAATTATGAAACCTTTGATACTTAATTCACTCCACAAAGGCACATTAAAATGGAGTTCTGTAAACCTCAAGAAGATGGAACTTTTAAAAAAAAGTGGTATAAAGACAAGATATGCTGGAATTAGCTTAAATTTTCAGTGCGAGTTTCAGAAACCGGTAAATGCTACAAACAGGAGTTTGATTTATTATTTTGTTGATTGCCTAGCCATAAGAAAATGTTAGAAGAAATATTAATGCAAATCAAAATTAAAAGTATATCATGTTTATATTTTTTCCCTTGGGTATGTGTTTGTTAAGCATTTACCTGCACATCCCTGCATCAGAAAGATGGAGGTGGAGAACAGCTGATCCCCAAAGTGATAAGGATTAAGGTGTTGACAAACGAGAAGGTAAGAGTCTAAAAAGAGCACTTTTCAGGCCAGGCTCAGGAAAGAGGAGAAAAGAGAGAAGTATAAAGATGGCAGAGTAGAAACAATAAAAGATACCAGAAGTAGAATATGAAGAGGACTTGGTTGCAGAAGAGGAAGAAAAAGATAAAAGAAAAGCAGAAACCAAATAAAGCAATATAAGTGGAGAAAAGAAATTCTAGGAAAGGGGATTCTAGGAAAAAGCAAACTGTGAGTTAGAGGAAAAAAAAACACAACTCTTCTTTTTGAGAGAGTGGAAATCATTGACAAGACAATGAGGGCAAAACCAAGAATTCTAGGAAGCACCTAGCATAAAGGAACTAGAAATAGAACATGAAGATGATGTTGCTGAAAACCCCTTGGATGTTGCCTTTTGTATTCTGTCTTTCTCATCCTTTATTTCTCTGCAGGAGAGGAGAAGAACAAGCAGAAAATAATTTACAATCATGGATTATCAGTATCCACAATCCATCTATTTAGCTTAGCCACAGCAGAATGTGCAAAAGCTTGTGTGTTTGGGGAGATGGGCACCATTATATATCAATGCCTAAAACTCTGGATTCACTGTTAAGTTCCACTGGCAATGGATGGTATGATCCTGCTTGGAAACACCCCCTTGCATTCAACTTAGAGGATCCTTTATTTTTTCCCCCAAAGCAGTCAATTGTTTCTAGAACAAGCATTTGCTGTACATATCCCCACAAAGGATGGGCATGAGCATCCAAAAGTGAAACCTCCAAACCCCCACTGGCTATAGAATTTTATAGAATTAGAAATGCTGGACTGTTTAAAACTCATCCTGGCATTCATTGTTGCAAAATGATTGGATTCATGTCTCATCAAATTTACATTGTGCAGCCTGAATGTAGTATGATTAGGCATTATTTTAACAACTACATTAAAATACAATTTAAAATAAAATGGCCCTTCATATCATACTAATATCAGTGTTTTAAATAACAAAGGGGATTTTTTTTAAAAGGAAAGGATTAGCATTTAGTTTCAATCAGTACAAGCAATACGATTCCAGTTGGTGTCTCAAAGATTCAGGATTTTATTAATATTCCAGAGATGCATTTGTGTTGCCTCTGGGCACGCTGAAAAGCCACTTAAGCCGCACTTAAAGCAGCACTACAGGATCAAATTGATGTGCATCAACCATTTACAATAAAACTTGATTATTATAAAGGCATACATATTTGCATAATTACATGTTTGATTTTTTGATAATGCAGCATACACGGCGAAATGTTGCTCCATGTAGAAACACATCATCAAAAAGCACCATCTGCCGTACCATTTAATGCACTGCACACTGATCGAAAAATAGGGAAGATGAATTTCTGAGCATCAAAGGCAGGGGGGGGAAGCTTGAGTTGTATTTAAACAGGAAGTATGGCCCGTGAGTCTCCTTTAAATGGAGAAAACAAATTCATCGAAAGCAGAGTTTAAAGAGCCCTCATCTACTTACCTTCAAACATTAGTGCAAACATTTAGAAGTCTGTAGCACCCAAAGATTGTCTCATCTGTTAGTATGGAATCACTGTATTTGGTCTGCTTTCAGTTCTAGGAACTATATTAGGAAATGGAACACTTCAGGATAATTGTTTGTAAAAAGACATCCATTATGTAGGGCTACAGGTTGTTGGATTTTTGGTTTTTTGTTTTCCTTTCTCTTTCCATAATTCATCTTGTTCCAAAATCTCAATTATAAGTTTATTGGCTATATGCTTGACTCTGTATGCAAATAAAAAATTGTGATTACTGTTTTGTTGAGCATCAGACACATGTGGCTGCTCAATATTTTAAAATTGATGATCATAACATCTCAAGATTGATGAGATTGAGCAAAAAATCACTAACAAGGCATCAAAAATAGAAATGCACATTCTAGAAGAGGAATTGACCCCTAGTCATAGTATACAAAAGATTAAGCCTTTCTTCAGGATTTTATCAGTTCTTTTGTGGTCTATTGCAATAGTGACCTAATTGTGTTCATTGTTTGAAGCTTTCCTCATCTGAAATCCAGTCTCCACACATTTGCCAAGATAATAATCCTAAAGGTCAGGTTTGTCTGCCCATGCTGTTCCTCTGCTCAGTAAACTCCAATGGCTCCCAACTGCCTCTCATAAAATAAAAACTGCTCTGTTTGCCACCCAAAGTCTATTATGCTCCAACCTCAGCCTACCTTTCCAGATATTACTTACTTACACATTCTATGCATTTTTCCATATATGACTCTTTATTTACTGTTTGGGTGCCTTTTAAGAGCTGAACTTATGTCTCAAATCCAGTAGCTTCTCGCCTCAACTTTCTAGAATCCTTAGCTTCTTTCAGGACTTAAGTGCTAAATCCTACGTCAATTACCAATGCTTATCCTCCTGGAAAATTATTTTGATATTACTCAGTATATAGTTTGCATTTGCTTATACACTTTTGCATTATTATCCCCCCCAAAGATTCTAAGTTCCTTGAGAGAGAGAACTGCTTTGTTTTTATTTTTGTATTTCCATTGTTCAGTTCACAATTCCTGATACCTAGTTGGTACTTGATAATGCTCATGAACTAATGAATCAATGGGACTGGTAGGGACCTAAATGACAATTTAGATCAATCCTTTTATTTTACAAATAATATAACTGAGGAACAGAGAAGCTAAGTGATTCATTTATAGTTAAACAGCTAGTGGTCAAAGCAAGGATTGGAATAAAGCTGATTTTCATTCCATTTTCCTTTTCACTCTGTGTTGCTACATCTGAGAAGAAATATTATTGAACAAGTCAACAAGCATTTATTAAGCAATTACTGGATACCCGGCACTATTCTAGGATCTGGGAATAGAAATATGGGTAGAAAGAAAAACAATTACTGTCTTCAAGGAGCTTACATTCTAATAAGGGAAGATAAGACACTTAGCAAAGTATATTGTGTGTGGCTCAAAGGGACACAAGAATAAATATACCCCTATCCCAAAGAGACTTTAATTTGTACCATAAAGGGAAGTAGCTGGTTGGGAGCAGAAGAAGCTCTGTGTTCTTTAGAGAGAAGAAATACCAGGTCAGAAACATATCTTTCTACTCCTTTAAATATTACAAGTCTAGGAGATATACATCTTAGGTTCAAGCTAAACTCCTGATTGCTATTTTTCTTTGCCAAGGCAATTGGGGTTAAGTGACTTTCCCAAGGTCCCACAGCTAGTCAGTACTAAGTATCTGAAGCCTTATTTAAACTCAGGTCTTTCTTACTGAAGAGCCAGTGTTGTTCTCCGTGTTGCTATTTAATAAGGGACAGAAAGGCCAAGGCTTTATATTCAAAGTCCATGGTATTTACCTCTATCATTAAAGTTCCCTGGAGTAGAGGAAATACAATATCACTGTCACAATCACTAAAATACTATTCAATGGAGGAAACAGTTTTCCACTGGGAACTTTAAGATGAAGATTTAGAACATGGATTTTATGTAAGAGGTAGATAAGTTCTTCCCCTTGTGTATTGGATTGGTTTCTTACTTCTGATTTCATTGACATGTAGATGCTGGGGTTTAGTTCTAACAAGCCTCTATTAGACAAATGTAAGACATGGACCTTCTCAGAAGCTTCCAGAATGGGGAAAGAGGGAGAATGGGGGTGTTCAGAGTAGAGTCAGAGGTAACTCATCTTGAGAGAGAAAAGAAAACTAAATTGGAGAGTTCCTTGGACCATCACAATAATGGAAGGACCATTCATAACAACAAATATCCTTATTTAGCTCTGTTGAAGTTAAAAGTTCCCACAGAAGATGACTTGAAAAAATAGAAAAACTTCTGTCAATTCTGTTCAATTTAACCAACACAATGGAATGCTTTGGGGTTGGAATGCATTGTTTACTAGGAGGAATAATAGATAGAGTCTTGGACTTGAAGTCAGGAAGACCAAGGATCAAATCTGATTTCAGACACTTAGCGCATGAAGCAAATCATTGGACCTTTGTTTGCCTCATTTTTCTTATTGGCAAAATGAGAATCATAATAGCATCTATCTTCCAAGGTTGTTGTGAGGCTCAGAGGAGATATTTGTAAAGCTCTTAGCATAATGCTTATCATGTGGTAGATGCTTAATAAATTCTTGCTAGTTATCTATGTTATCTAAATGCATAAACCCCAATATTCAATATAGAAAAAATACTTATTGTATTTGTAATCTATATCCTTGTTATCAGATGTAGAGGATTATTTTAAACCCAATGATTAAGATTAACATGAAAAATACTGCAATTTTTTTTAGCAAGTAAGCAGTAGGGCTGAATAAGAGAGTCAGATTTCTGAGGACTGCAAAAACCTTTCATATTCCCAGAAGGAGGCATCTGGGCACAAGAGAGTGAGAGAAGAGTGAGCATAGTAAATTTAGCACCAAAAAGAAAGTTTACTCTTTGGAATAGAGTTCCAGGAAATTCTAGGCTTTCCAGATTAGTGACATTACGATTTATAGACAGCTCTGTACTTTTGTCCTCAGACTCACATGAAGAAAACTTCTTTTTTCTATTTGGATCCCTCTCCAGGAGGCTGTTCATCTCCATTTGAACAGTAAAATAGATGCAGGCACCCTGGTAGATGAATAGATGCCTGGTGGTAAAGCTTTGTTTGCTTATTGTGAATATTCTTTGCCCTGAATGTTGTGTTGGGGAATTGAACAATGGAGAGAACAATGGATTGAAGCCCCATCTGCAGCCAAGTCAAAAGGAAACTCCCTGCTTGGACATAATTTTACATACCTTACAACTGTACCCAAAGCCCCTGAGTGATATCCACCATGGGCAGAGATAAAAAAATCACTTCCATCAAGTATGGAGTTTTGTACTGCTCTACAAAAAAGCTTCTTGTCAACAAAAAATCCCAGCCATTGTTTCTGGTTTATTTTTAGCCAAAAAGTCAGAAAGAAAGGCTACTAGCATGTCAAAGAGGGGTATAAATTGATCAGTACTTCGACAAATCAAGAAATATATGTCTCTGATTGTTTTTAGGATACCTTACATTTAAATCAACTTCAATTTTATCACAGAAGGGAATAAAATTCCCTTTTTGTCTCCTTCATTCACATAAATATTACCTTAGGGAATTTGTGTTGAGGCTTGCTAAGGTTTAGTTATGTCAACTTTCAGAATTGGCCAGAGAACAGTCTGGTTTCCTTCCCCCTACCCCACTTATTAAAATTTGCAACCATAATTTCATGGATATACATAACTTTTGATGATAAAACTCTCTCTAATAGTGATCACTGACCAGTATTCACCTGATATCCTAAGAGAACTTGACACACATTGGTGCTGTGAATCTGGAAGAGTAACAACACTCTAGTGCCCCAGACAATTTTCCAGATGATTCCATAACTGGAATAAAAATGGTCATGATATCAATGACTAAGAAGGATTTTACCCCAAAGAGTAAATTATTTGCAGCAGCTAGAAAATAAGGGAGATGTAGTCTAATCATCTTTAAAAATATTTGGAACTATACCCAGAGAGCCACTAAAGAAAGACTTAAAGAACTCGAATATAATTATTTTATATTATATTTATAACTTACATTTTATATCATAAGCTTTTATTCTTGTTGCAAAGAGTTGGAAACAAATGGGTTGTCCATCAAATGGGGAATAAATGTGAAACAAATTATGGTATATTATATAATGGTATAATAATTAATGTAAGAAATGGAGAAAGGAACAATTTTAGAAAAGCCTAGGAAGACTTATATGAACTGATGCAGAGTGTATAAGAAGAACTAGGAAAATTTACAGAGCAGCAACAATATTGTATAGAAAACAATTTGGAAGGATTCAAACTCTGAACAAAGCAATGACCAGCCATGATTCCAAAGAATTCATGATAAAGTGTCAAGCCACTGGCTGATTAAAGGATAATGCACTCAGAGTATAAGTATGTATATTTTTGGATAAGTTAAAGATAGGTTTGTTTTCTCTGAAAATATTTACTTGTTATAAGGTCTGCATTTTTAGTAGGCAGGAGAAATTTGGGATAAAGAAGACATATATTAAAAGAGTTATCAAAAATAAAATAAAATAAAAGATCAAGGGAGTATTTTTAAAGGACAACAAAAAGTAGAGAGAAAAATTTAGAGGAAAACAAAAAAACTGGACAGCTTTGAAAACTATGCTTGATATCTACTTTTAAAAAGCCAGCTGCTCAAGTTTTAGTCAGTAAGTCAAATATTTATTAAATGCCTACCAGGTACTGTGTTAAGCCCTAAAAGTGTCCAAAAAAGGCAAAATTACTGTCCCTGACTTCAAGAAAATAATATACAATACAAATAGATATATACTATGTAACTATACATACTATGTAATTCTTCTGTGAGGTAACACACACATTCCTAAAAATCACCATGTTATATATAACACAATAAAATCCACTGGATTTTTGGGGAAAATATAATTAAGGAATTACTCAAAAACTTAGTGATAAATAAAAATAATTTAAAAAGACAGGAACTTACTGAAAGTGATAGCACAGTTTTACACATGTCAAATTGTTACAAAATTTGTAAAAGCAATAAATAGCAGTGATAGCTTTTGCCTGAGGTTGCAAGGTTGCCTTCACCAAGGGGAAGTGGGTGGCAGTGGAATGTGTGAGTACATAATAGTCTTCTTCTATTGACATTTTTTTTTTGCACCAGAAGACATTCAATAAATATGACTTATTATGTGGACCAAGAACTGAAGTTTTTAAAGCAGGTGTCTAAACTTGGTCCCACATGAAGTCATCAAAATATGAGGATTCTTTAATATGGGATTACAGGTTACTGTCAATGCCATCTGTTACCCTGTGAGGAACATAGGTAAAATTACACCAATACCAGGAACATAGGACTTGCAAAACTGATTGCTTAGCCTCCATTGGTTTAGAAGAACTTCCCCCACAATGGTCCTTTTCCACTGAGGCCATCTCCACCAAGTTTCCCCTGAGCCCTTGGCTTGGAGGTAGTGGGAATATAAGGAAATGAATCATCATTATGCTACTGCTGGGACCCCACTTCTCATTCCTCCAAGTGTTGTGTCAATACACCTCAGTAGCTCTCACAATATCTTGAGACTAAGAAGATGCATATGGCAGCATTTTCCTACTGTTAAAGTCAGATATTTCATGTTCTCATAGGCTTCATTGCATGTTGGCAGTACCCTCCAACATCCTATCTTAATCTGTCAGAGGACAAAATCATGTAAAATTCATATTAGGCACACACTTTTCCTTATTTCATTTCTGATGAAATAAATTTGTGTCTTCAAAACAAACATTATAGCAGAACTACCTGTATATACAAGATAACCAGAGAATATGGGAAAGTCCTAGTATTTAGTTGGGATGGATGGGGGTGGGAGTGGGACTAAGAAATGCCTCTTGCAAAACATGGGATATGAACCATATTTTGAAGAAAACCAGGGAATCTAAGAGGTTCTCAAAAGCAAAGAGGGAAAGCATTCCAAGCCAATACAAAGACAGAGCATCCACGTTCAAGAAATAGTGCAGGGTAGGAAGAAAAGTGAAAGAAACTAGAAGTGTTGAAATGGTTCAGATTAAAAAGGACTTTAGATGTCAACTGGAGATTTTTGCCTTTGATCCTGGAAGTAAAAAGGAAACACTTGAGTTTCTTAAATAGGGGGGTTATATTGTCAGCAATCTGCTTTAGGAAAATTATTTTGGTAGCTAAATAGAGGCCAGATTAAAGTGGGAGAGAGTCTTAAGAAGGGGGTCCAATTAGAATAGTAATCATCACAAGAAGAAAGACCTGTTTCAGAGTGGTGATTACGTGAGTAGAGAGAAGAGGAAACATATAAGAGATGATATGAAGGCAAAAAAGACAATATTTGTGTACAAATTGAATATGGTAGATGAGTCCAAATAAGAAGTCAAAGATGACATTAAAATTTTGAGTTTGGAAGATGAAGGCATCTTCAACAATAATATAAATGTTGGGAAGAGGAATGGGGTTGGGGAACACAAGTTGTGTTTTGTATATATTGAATTTGAAATGTCCAATGGATAGTAAGTAAGGTGGGACCATTGCTCAGGAACAAGACTAGGGCTGGATACATAGATATTGAAATAATTTTCATTGAGATGAAAATTTAAATCATTGGAGCTGATATGACACCCAAAGTTCACAATAACTCCTATGATACCTGGGATAGTAAATCAACTGGGGAATTCTAAAAGAATTGCCTTGCTGTAGTGATGGCTCAAGCAAGAATGTAAACAAATATTTATAGTGTATCCAACTGCCAAAGTTTTATAATTTTTCTCATCTTTTTGCAGAATGAAAATAGAAGTAAATAGGTAGAAGATGGGAATAATCTAGGGTTGAGATTTTACAGCACATGATTGATAATAGGACAAAGAGATTAGGGATTCAAGCATAGAGGATAATATAGTTAAACTGGATCAACAAGAGATATAAATAGGGAAAAGGGTATGGTAGAGCCAGTACAGAAGTGAAAGCCTGAAAAATAATTGAAGAGTGGAGAGAATGGAAAACACTACGTGAATGAATAACAGGATTAGGGTTGTTAACTATGCCACAAGAAAAAGATGGAATAATAAAAGATTATAATAAGCTAGAGAAACTTTTAAATTCATATATACAGAACTAAAATACTTATCAAATAATGACAAAATCAAAGTTATGAACATCTTGCATACAGCTAAGGCAAAATGGAGTAATATAATGGGAACTGAGTAGAATGAGAAACTGAGATGTTAGAGCATATGAGGAGGTGACAATATATATAACAACATTCCTTAGTTTGAGGACAACAGTTGGGGTGGAAATATAGACCATGAGTCAAGGTCACAATTTATAAACTCATTGAGAAGGGAAAGAGAATGACCTAAGATCAAAAGATAATAGCCACTATGGTATGGATTGGGTGGTATCACAGGTAATCTTATTTGTCTGTTCTGCACTGTATGTGGAAATTCACTTTTTTGATATTTGTCAAGTTAAGAAAATTTTTATAATAAGAAAAAAATTAATGAATTCAAACTGTACTCGTGGGCTACCAAAAGTTGCATTTGCTTTGACTTCTGGAGTCTCTATCTATATCCTTTCCTATCTATATTTATAATCTTTTCCTACATTTTTGCCTTTGTAAAGGTGGTTCACCATGTCTGAAAAACATTCCCCCCTTCAACTCTACCCTTTGGAATCTTGAGCTTCCTCCCAAGTGCATATAGCTGAGGTATCACACCCTAAATGAGAATCCTTTTTTCTTTCAGTTGCTGTTCTAGTACTTCTTTTCTCTTAATATTGTTTTGTATTACTCTGCATCATCTAACTTACTTATATGTACTTATTGCATTACCCCAATAAAATATAAGACCCTTGAGGACAAGAACTACTTCATGCATTTCTTTGTGAAGTTTGGACTTAGTTCATTGCCTGATGAATAGTAGACATTTAAAAAAATGTTTGTCTAGTTGTACTTCTGTGGTTTGTCAATATGCTTTGCTCAAGCAGAAATAGTATAGCAAAATAGAAAGCCCTCAGTGAAAGGAGAATTCAGTTCTTTTCTCAATTCAATCACCTGTTACCTTAGTGATAAACCACTTTTCTGGGTTTCAGTACTTGTATCTATAAGATAGCAAGTTTCTTCTGGCTTTTAAATATTATGCTTCCCATGAATTCAACTCCTCTCCCAAATCGTGTGTGTGTGTGTGTGTGTGTGTGTGTGTGTGTGTGTGTGTGTTTAGAGACAGATTCTACATTTATATTTTTGGAAATAAAGGCTAGAAACTTGCAGAAGCAAATTCTGGCCGTTTCCAAGTTATACTAATTTGTTTAACAACTCTGAATTTTTTTTTTTCTACCCTCTGGAACTCTTTCTTAAAAAGGACAAATTTGCAATGACAGATAATAATAATGCCAAAGAAAGTGACAAAAAATGTAAAAATAAAAATGCTATGGCTTCTATTATATGACCTCTTGTCTTTCAGGCCAAGGAAGAGCAATTGGCCAGAACAGGGATGTTGTAGAGAAAGTCAGGGAGCACCCACACAAATCATGAGCATTTCTATCTATTACTGAAAAAGCCCATAAGCAAGAGATAGAAAGAGAAATTACATTTAAAATGACTATAGACAAAATACTTGGGGATCTACCTACCAAGACAAACCCAAGAACTATATGAACACAATTGCAAACTTCTCACATAAAGAGAGATCAAAACAATTGGGAAAATATGAATTGCTCATGAGTAGGTTGAGTGAATATATTCTGCGTAAATTGGTCTATTTGTTCAGTGTTATACCAATCAAACTGCCAAAAATTATTTTATAGAACTAGAAAAGTCAATAACAAAATTCATCTGGAAGAACAAAAGGTCAAGAATATTAAGAAAATACAAAAGATGGTGGTTTAGCAGTACCAAACCTAAAACTATATTATAAAGCAGGAGTTATCAAAACTATTTGGTACTGGCTAAGAAAGACTAGTGGTTCAGTGGAATATAATAGATATACAGGACACAATAATCAAAGCCTATAATACTAGTAATCTAGTATTTGTAAACCCCCAAAGTTCAGTTTCTGGAATAAGTACTCAGTATTTGACAAAGATTTCTGGGAAAACTGGAAAATAATGTCAGAAACTTGGCATAGACCTATATCTCATGCCCCATACCAAAATAAGATCCAAATGGGTACATGATTTGAGAATAAAGGCTGATACCATAAGCAAATTAGGAGAGCAAGGGATAATTTATCTATCAGATCTTTGGAAAAGGGAGGAATTTATAATCAAAAAAGAACTAGAGAATATTTTGAAAGGCAAAATGGACAACTTTGATTACATTAAATAAAAAAAAGGTTTTGCACAAACAAAACCAACAGAAACAGGATTAAAAGAGAAGTATAAGACTGAAAAAAATCTTTACAGCCAGTGTTTCTGATTAAGGTCTCATTTCTAAAGTATATAAAGAATTGTGTCAAATTTATAAGAACACAAATTATTCCCCAATTGATAAATGATGAAAGTATTTGACCAGACAATTTTCAGATAATGAAATTAAAGCCATCTAAATGCTCTAAATCACTATTGATTAAAGAAACGCTCATTAAAACAACTCTGAGGTACCACCTCATGCTTCTCAGATTGGCTAAGATGACAGGAAAAGATAATAATAAATGTTGGAGGGGATGTGGGAAAACTGGAACACTAACGCATTCTCATTTTGGAGAGCAATCTGCAACTATGCCCAAAGGGCTATAAAACTATGTATATCCTTTGACCGGGCAATGCCATTACTGAGTCTGTATTTGAAAGGAAATCATAGAGGAGGGAAAAGGAACAAGAGCAAAAATATTTGTAGCAGTTCTTTTTGTGGTAGCAAAGAATAGGAAAAGTAATTGATGCTCATCCATTGGAGAATGGCTGTACAAGCTATGGTATATGAAAGTAATGGAATATTATTTTTCTATAAAAAAATGATGAACAAGCTGATTAAAGAAAAGCCTGGAAAAATTTACATGAACTGATGCTGAGCAAAACAAACAGAACCAGGAATACAATGTACACAGTAATAGCAAGAATGTGTGATGAACAACTATGAAAGGCTTCATTCTTCTCAGTGGTTCAGTGATCCAAAGCAATCCTATTAGCCTTTGGATAGAAAATGTCATCTTCTTCCAGAAAAAGAACAAAGGAGACTGAATATAAATCAACATCTGCTATGTTCACTTCTTATTTCTGTTTTTTATCTCTCTCATGGTTTTTCCCTTTTGTCCTGATTTCCCTCTCCCAACATGATTCATAAAGCATTGTATATTAAAAGGAAATAAATTCATTAGGAAAAAAGTCAGGGAGCATCTGGAATATAGGCTAAAGATGAATGAATACCAGAAACAATTTGTACAGCACTTTGCATTTTAAGAGTTTTTAATTTCCTGTGCTTATTGATGATGTCATCATGGTACAGGTCAAATACTATCTTCTACTTCAAACCTTTCTAACTAGTACCTTCCATCCCAAACTCCATTATATTTATCACTTTGAGTTTATTCTTTCAACATTTATTATGTGGAGGTTTATATTCATATATGCATATGAATGTAAGCTTCTAGGGAACAGATTATTTCATTTATTGCATTTGTATCTTTAGCACTTAACATTGTGCATAGCTAAATAAGTGTTTAATTGATTGCTTTTCTCAGTCATGCAGACTTAAAACCTAGGGTCATCTTTGATTCTTCCTTTTTCCTTGTAGTCAGTCAAATTATATTTATTTAATGCATATTATTAGTTTAGGTATTGTGATAAGTTTAACCACCTACCTTATATCCAAACTCTTATTAATTTCAGTGTAAGATATGATTATTAATGTTTTCCTGATTATCACTATTATCATCTTTAAAAAGATATAGATGAGTAAAAAAAGAAGATTGGCTTTGGAGTTAAGAAGACTCTGGAGTTAGTTGTCAAAGTCCATCAATTTTACCTTATAAATATGTCTTCAGACTTCCTTAAAATTGGATATCCTCCAGAAATCTCAAACTCATTGTATTCCACTGAAATCATTATACTCTTTTTTCTCCCCCTAAAAACCCAACTCTCTTCTAAACTTTTCTGTTTCTGTCAAGAGCACTACCATCTTTATTCAGGTTCATAATCTAGATATTTGATTAACTGCTAAACATTCTCATTATCTGCCTCAACTACATCTCTCATATCTCTTCCCTTTACTTCATTCAAATAGCCACTACTCTACTTCAGGCTGCTGACACTTCTCACCTGGACTGTTTAATTGCCTCCCAGTTGGTCTCCCTATGGCAAATCTCTCCTACTCCAATTCATCTTTCATAGTGCTATCAAAGTGATTTCCCTAAAGTGAAAATCTGCTTATATCACTCCCCTTTTCAATAAACATAAATTCCTTCATTTAGCATTTAAAACATTTAAATATTTTCTTCCTCATTTCCAGTGTTGTTAAACTCCATTCCCCTTCATACAAACTACAACTCAACAAAACTAGACTTCTTGGTGCTTCATATAAGATACTTCATCTTCCATCCACATGCCTTTTCATTGGCTGGTCCATATGTATACTCTACCTTTGTCTCTAAGAATCCCTACTTTCTTAGTTCACATACCACCTTCTTTGAAAAGTCTTTCTTGATCCCATGATCTACTAATTACTTTTCCCAAACCATGTTGTTGTATGCATATCGTATCTATGTTGCATCTCTTTCATTTTCAGAGCACCAATAATATCACATGGTGATGTCTTTGATATGAATTGAATTTAAGTAAGACAGAGTTGCACAAAGTCATCACCATCTCTTTTTCTTCCAGAGTCATAAAATTCAGTGGCAAGAGAAAAGTCAAGATGACTGAAGACAGCCTGCTATGCAATGGATGACCTTGGCATTTTCAGTGTCTGACTAAATTCTAAGTACTCTGTGGCTTAAACTACCTTCATGGCCATTGGAAGAAATGGGTATCATCTATCCACTCTGGTTTGGGAAGTCTTTACAAACTTTGGAAAAATCCCCTGCTTCACCTAGAAATTTGAGACCCATTGATTACCCTTAAATTTTGTTTAGTCTGCCAAGATGTTTTACTGGGATGTGGTTGATAAGCTTGCTGTAGCTTCTTAAAAACCACAAGAGTTTAATGGATAAGTAGTCCTGAATTTACAGTAGAGATTCTAGTTCTCCCAGAACATCCCATACACCTATATATATGACTGATTTGTTTAGATCCTTAAGGAGAGGGACCTTTGAATTTTTGTTTTCCTCTCACCAGAAGCTAGTATAGTACCTGGTATATAGTAGGTAGTAAATAAATGCTTATTGTTGGGTTCATTCCTTTTTTTCCCTTCACAATTTTAATCCTTTGTATTTCCTCTTCTAATACTGAATCATCTTACCTCTTTGACCATCTATCACTTATATAATACCACCCCTACATTAAAGAACTCCCACTATTCCCCTCTGTTCCATCTCCTAAACTACCAAGTATTCTTGAAGGAAGTCACAAAACTCCAATAAATAAGATTCCTGCTATTCATCACTTATTGGTACAAGATTTCATCCCCTTCATAATATTCAGGCCTTTCTCCTTCTTTCTTAACTCTCGCTTCTATTCCATAATAATTTTTTTTCCTTTTAGAGAATTATACTTTCTTCTTGTAAAATTTGAAGTCCATATCAAGTGAAATCACTGCCTTCTTCTTTACTCCATCTCATTGTATACAGCTACATAGACTATAATGGTGTTGATTTATTTTCCCAGTCATTTTTCCAAGTTGGTGATGAATTAAGTATTGTCTGTTCATATCAGCTAAATTTGGCAACATCTTGCAGCATTATTCCTAGCTAGACTCTCATTTTCTCTCATTTTATTCTTTTGGATTTACCAATGGAATAGAGTCAAATAGAAAGTAACATACAAAAGTGAAGTAGATTTCTCATCAGATATCATTTTTATTTTCCTTAATCACACTCCCATTTCCCTCATAGCACTTTTGAGGCAGCTTGTTGGCACAGTAGCTAAAGTTCTGGGTTTTGCCTCAAGAAGATCTGAGTTCAAATCCAACCTCAGATGCTTACAATTGGTATAATCCTGAGCAAGTCATTTAACCTTGTTTGCCTCAGTTCATTCAATTGTAAAATGAACATAATAATGCTATCTATTTTATATAGTTATTTTAAGTCTCAATGAGATAATAGATTTGTAAAATATTTAGCACAGTTTCTGTAACATAGTAGATACTAGATAAATGCTTATCCCCTCCTCATTTCTCCTTCATCAAACTTAGTATCTTTCTGACTGTCTAGGGATGCTGAGAGGCAGTCTTTGTCTGCCCCGCCCAAATGAAAGAGCCCCTATCTCTTCATCTTTCCTGACCTGTCTCTCATCATACTATCTGATGTTTTCTAAGGATATTATTAAGTAGCAAACTAGAGGTTCTGGTTAATTTTTGTGTGCATGGCTGAAAAAGGCTTATTGTGTTCCAAGACAAATTGTGCAGCACATTAACAGTGACTTTATTGTTTCAATGGAAAGTAGTTAGTACTCAGGCACCCAAAAAAGATTCCAAGAGAAGGATATCCTTGTATTTGCACTGGAGAGTGGGTAGAAAGGATCTTCTAGTTTCCAAGTCATTCATTCATTCATTTGTTCATTCATTCAAAAGTATTCATTAAGTACTTTCTATATGCAAAGCATTAAGAATAACAAGAAATAGGAAAAAGTTCCAGAATGCAATGTGTTCATTTTCTTCTGGGGAATAGGTCTCTGCTTATAGCCCCAGAGACAGCTGGCGTTCATTCTCAGGATGTTAACTTCCATGGGAGGTATGTGATGAGGAAGACCACAGAGCAGTTGAATGCTTCCACTAAAGGGAAGTTCAATAAATACTTATTGATATTGAGGCTGACAAGAAAGTGAATTCTAGTCCCCATGCTGGGATTATGAAAAGCCAAGAAAAGATCTAAAGTGTCAAACTACATTTCTTTGAAACTTTCCAAAGGAAATTTGACTCTCACAATCTGTATTGTACCACTATGGGTCCCAGGGCTTACTGAGAGATAACAGAAGAAGCTCTTCTAACCCCTCCCTTCATGAGGTCTATGATTCCTTTTCATGTCTTTTTTATTGTTTCTATCTTTCAAGTCCCAAGAGAATAACAGGCCCCTACTCAATAAACACCAGTAGCTTCCTATTGCTTCTAGAATAAAATATAGATTACTGTGTTTAGCTTTGAAAATCCTTACAACCTGGCCTCAGCTTCTCTCTTTTTTATTAAAATTAATTTTTGATGCTAATTTTAAAAAAAATTGAGTTCCAAATACTCTTCCTTCCTCCCCCCTCCCCAGACGCATGTGAAATCATGAAAAAAATTCATATTAGCTATGTTGCAAAAAAGGCAAGAAATGTAAAGAAGGTGAGTGGGGAGAATAAAGTATGCTTCTATCTGCACTTAGAGTTTAATAGGTTTCTTTCTGAAGGTTATTAGCATTTTTCATCGTGGGGCATTTGGAATTGTCTTGATACATTGCCTTTATCAGAGTAACTAAGTCTTTCATAGTTTATCATTCATACAATATTGCTATTACTATATACAATGTTCTTCTGATTCTGCTCATTTCACCTTGCATCAGTTCATATAAGTCTTTCCAGGTTTTTATGAATTCTTATTCATCAATTCTTATAGCAGAATATTATTCCTTCAAAATCATATACCACCACTTGTTCAGCCATTCCCCAATTAGTAAAAATCTCTTCGATTTCCAGCCCTTCATTTTAACCAAATTGTACATAAATTTCCCTTTTTAACTGCAATTGACCCAAATAATCTTTCTCTTTTGTCTCAAACCTAACGTGCTTAATCAATACTCTTGTGCCCACCATCCCCTATGTCTAGAATACTCTCTCTTCATTTTTTCTTTTCCTTCAAGATTCATTTGTGAAACTTCCTGATCCCTTAATAGCTAATGCCCTCCCCCTCGAACTAGTAATACCTTGCAAATTAAACTCAATTAATTTGAATTTATTTGTATTTATTCTACATATTTATATATTCATACATAGTCTGCATATTCATATTCTACATAATTCATATATTGTCTCCCCCATTAGAATGTAAGCTCTTTGTAAGTAGGGATTGTTTTCATTGTTTGTTATGCCAGTATCTACCAGAGTGCCTTCCACATAGTAGGTGCTTAACAAACACTTGTTAAATGAAGAAATTTATGCTGCTACTTTTTCACAATAAAATGATATGTCTTAATAGACAATAAATGGGGACCAGAGAGTAGACAATCTTTTTAGAGGCAGAGGAAGCTTCATTTTGATTTTTATATACTTAGCATAGTCTAGTACATGAGTGATGCTTAATAATCTCATTGATTGATTAAATAATAAATTTGTAAAATTCTGACCTATGTAGATAGGAGTTTTAGTTTCTTACATCTTCATCTCCATCACCAGTATTTTAATCTCATCCTTTTATTTAGATTATTGTATACCTTCCAAATTGGTTTTCTGGTTTCCAGTTTCTCTTTTCTGCAATTCACTATCCACATATCTGCTCAAGCAATAGTCCTAAAACAAAGGTCTGAAAATGTTTTTCCTCTACTCAAGAACCATGAATGGCTTATTATGGTCTCTTTAACAAAATCACTTCTCAACTGGGCATTTAAAACCCTTTTCACTCTGGCATTTGGATTTCTTTTCAAACTTATTTTTATCACCACCTTTCACCCTTCACATGTTCTATATTATGGTTAACCTTGTTTCCTTGTTCTAACCTTATATGGGAATCACATTTCCTGTCATATCTTTGCATAGAATGAACCTTCCCTTGGCCTCTTCATCTTAGAAGCTTTAATTTCTTTCAAGGTACAATTGTATCTGTTACAGGGAACTTTGATGGATGCCCTTCAAAGTCCCCTGTAACAGATGGCATTGTATGGATGCCCTTACTTTCTAGCATTCTCTCCCTCCTCAAATTATCTTACCTTGACTTATCTGTTGACTGGTTTGTATCCTTTAGTAGAATATAAATTTTTGTGAGAGCTACAGGGGTGAACCTAGACAATATAAAAACCAAAAATATAAATAAAATTCAATTAAAAATTAAAGTTTGGTCATTGTAAGGAAAAAAAAGATTGTGATTTCCTTGAGTAGAGGGAATATCTTGATTTTCATTTTGTATCCTATGTTTAATATAATGCTTTGCACCAAGTAAGTAATTATATAAATTCCTAGAGGGCTTCATATCTCTAATGGCTAACACTGGTATTGCATATAAGAAAAAGGATAGGACTAGACATGTGACTTCATTGGTAAAAAGAATTCTACCAAAAGATTATCATTTTCTCTGAAAATTATAATCACACAAAGTTGCTAGAGTTCAAGTGAGCTGTTAATAAATGCTTATTGAATTGAACTCATGAGCCCATCGTCTTTATCATCAAATAATTTTTTAAAAGTATTTCTTGCACAGGTCATGATATCAGTGCACAGAAATGTAGTTTCTGATTTTAGAACTATCCATTTTCAAATTGAAAGGAATCCAAAAAGTTCAGGGCTAAATTTCCTTTAACCACTAAAAATCATGCAGGGCTTTCTTTCTTAATTTATTTTTTTTTCAGCTTGAAGACTTTCAAATTGCTTATATCCCAAACTTCTTATTATCACATCCTTACATGATTGATCTATGATGAGTAATGGGGAGGGAAAGTCAGATTGTCTTAAGTGGAAGATTTTTAAATCTACTATTCAGCTTTTGAAAAATGGTGAATTAATCTCTAATTGCTTTTAGTATGCAAAGCAAAATTTTAATGTGAGTATAACCATAACAATGTTTCAATTCACTCCCTTTAAAATGAAAGTCAGACTATTTGTCCAATACTCTATTTTTTAGTTCATTAATTAATAAATATTAAGGAAATTAATAATTAATAAATATTAATAAATTAATAATAATAAATATTAATTAATATGAACAAATATTAATTTGTAAGGCAATTTGAAAATGAAGTTTTCTTCATAAATTCTAAATAACTTTGAGCTTTGACATTTCAACATGGATTTCCTTTCTCCCATTGTGACAATGGACTCTCTCCTTCTTTCTATCAATCTTCACTAGCTTTTTAGAGTAATCCTGGACAAGTGACTTTGTCTTCCTTGAACAAAGGCCAAATAATTTGAAATGTGGCTTCCTAGCATTTGGTCTTCAAGCAGAATTCTGGGAAAATACAAGTGTGGAAAAAAACAACATGGATATCAGTCCTAAAATGAATTGATAAAAATGTGTTGGTTATAGTTATGCTGACATTACTCATGAGAAATCATGTCAGGGTCAGCTAGGTAGTACAGTGAATAGAATACAAGTTTAGAAATCAGAAAGACCTGAGTTTGAATTTCACACTTACTAGCTGTGTGACCTTGGGCAAGTCACAACCCCTATTCTTCCATTTCCCCTTCTTCCCCCCCCAAATTCCTTCTATGCCATTCTAGGTCTCCACTTCTTTGTCTTCTACTTCAATAAAAAAAAAAGTTCAATACTGCTAATTTAAATAGAGGTAGAGGAAATAAGGGGTGAATCAAGGAAGAGAATAATAGAACTCTTTTAATCTTTGTCCTCATTTCTTCTTTCTGGGAAATAGATTATAAATCATAGCTTTACAGATAAAAAGCCAGGTGGGATCTCAGAATTTATCTGATACATCTCATTTTATAAATAAGAAAATTGAGGGAGGAACTGAAACCAGATCTTTTTAATTTTAGAATCAATAATCCTTCTCCTCTTGCAATCTTTGTTTTGCTGGGTTGTTTTGTTTTAATTGGTTGGAAATGCAAATAATACATGCTCAAAAACCTGCCTTGATGAATTCAGAAAGTCGAGCAAGAAAGCATGGTACAAGAAACAGTTATATTTTCTGTCAGATTAAATTCAGTTGGGTAAAGGCTGGAGGGGCAGGAAAGAGGGCTGTTATATCTTCCTCCTAATCAGGTTAGGGCATTTCACTTGTGACTAACCTTCACCATGTCTAAATTTTAGTGAATTAGTTCTGGCTTTAAAAAACTTTGATTCAAAGAAAGGTTGTGAAGTTTAACAGCAAAAGAGCAGAGCAAGCAGTAGAGATTCAAAGGACAGGAATTCTTTTTAGACCAGTCCTGAAGAATTGAATTACAGTAGAATTGAAGTTCCTAGTGGGCACTCAATGACAGCCATCTAGTAAAGTAAAAATCCTGTCTTCTCAGGATTCTATATTAGGAAAATACCTGATTGTCCACTATCACTATTACTTTTCAATATTGTATTAGAAATGTTAACTTTTTCAATAAGAGAAGAAAAAGAGTTTAAAGGAATTAGAGTAGATAATGTAGAAACCAAATTATCACTCTGCAGATGATATGATATGATTATGTACTTAGAGAATTATACAGAGTCAACTAAAAAATCTACTGGAAACAACAACTTAAGAAATGTTGCAGGATATAAAATGAACCTATACAAATCATTAGCATTTCTATATACTACCAACAAAGCCTAGCAGCAAGTGATAAAAAGAGAAATTACATTTAAAATACCTGTGGATAATACAAAATATTTGGGAGTCTACCTGCCAAGCCAATGCCAGGAACTATATGAACACAATTACAAAATACTTTTCATACAAGTAAAGTTAGATCTAAACAATTGGAAGAATATCAAGTACTCATGGGTAGTCTAAGCCATTATATAAATGCTATATAAAAATGAAAATTCTATCTCAATTAATCTACTTATTCAGTGCCATACCAACCAAACTGCCAAGAAATTACTTTATAGAGTTTATATAGCTGGAAAAAAATGATAACAATAAAATTCATCTGGAAGAACAAAAGGTCAAGAATTTCAAGGGAATTAATTTTAAAAATGCAAAGATTGGGCAGCTAGGTGGTGCAGTGGATAGAACACCAGCCCTGAAGTCAGGAGGACCTGAGTTCAAATCTGGTCTCGGACACTTAACATTGCCTAGCTGTGTGACCCTGGGCAAGTCACTTAACCCCAATTGCCTCAGCAAAAAGCAAAAAAACAAAAAAAAAATGCAAAGATCTAAAATGATATTGTAAAGCAGTGGTCATTAAAACCATTTTGTACTGGCTAAGAAACAGAGTAATACATTAATGGAATAGGTTAGGTTCACAAAACAATCATCAATGGCTATAGTAAACTAGTGTTTGATAAACCCAAAGATTCCAGTTTCTGGGATAAGACAATTTGACAAAAATTGCTCAGAAAATTGGAAAAATAGTATGGCAGAAACTAGGCATTGACCAACACCTAATGCTTTATATCAAGATAAGGTAGAAAGGGATTCATGATTTAGACATAAAGACGTATAAGCGATTTAGGAGAACAAGGGATAGTCTGCTTCTCATATCTGTGAAAGAAGGAGTTTGTGGCCAAATCTCCCTAAGAGCTCATAAAAGAAGGAAAAGGAACCACATGTGCAAAAATATTTGTGGCAGCCCTTTTTTGTATTGGCAAGCAAGAAACTGGAATCCAAGAGTGGATGCCCATCAGTTGGGGAATGGCTGACTAAATTATGGTATGTGAATGTTATGGAATATTATTGTTCTTTAAGAAAACCTGGAGAAAAATGTATGAACTGATGCTAATTGAAGTGAGTAGAATCAAGAGAACATTGTAGAACAAAAACAAGATTATGTGATGATTAACTGTGAGATGGGCTTGACTCTTTTTTTTTCTTTTGTTAAAGCTTTTTATTTTTCAAAACATGTGTGGACAATTATTCAACATTAGCCTTTGCAAAACCTTGTGTTCTAATTTTCCCTCCTCCTTCCCACACCCCCTCCCCAGATGGCAAGTCTGATATATGTTAAATATGGTAGAAATATTTGTAAAATCCAATATATGCATACATATTTGTACAATTATCTTGCTGCACAAGAAAAATCAAACAAACCAGGAAAAAAAATGAGGAGCAAAATAAAATGCAAGCAACAACAACAAAAAGAGTGAAAATACTATGTTGTGAATCAAACTCAGTTCCCACAGTCCTCTTTCTGGGTGCAGATGGCTCTCTTCATCACTAAACAATTGAAACTGGTTTGAAGCATCTTGTTGTTGAAGAGAACCATGTCCATCAGAATTGATCATCATATAATCTTGTTGTTGCCGTGTATAATGATCTCCTGGTTCTGCTCATTTCAATTAGCATCAATTCATGT
>JAJPUD010003811.1:89557-136820 GCA_023553655.1 Myrmecobius fasciatus
CAGTCCTATTTTCCAGTTTTTGATATTTCTGTTGCCCTGATCTCAATTTATTTCCCCATTCTTCTTCTAGCTCTCTTTTGAGATTCTTAATGCAATCATCCAGGTAAGCCTTCTGAAAGGGAGACCAACTTAAGTCTGCCTTTGTGGCTTCATCTGGGATTGTTTTCATAATGTCAGGATCTGGGGACTGTTCTATTTTTTCTCTGTAAAAGCTTTCTATGGTGAGAGCTCTCTTCTGCTTCTTGCTCATGATTTAAAGTTGGGATATTGGTCAAAAGCCAAGAAAACTGCAACAATTTATATTTGCCCTGGGGCAGTTTGCCGAGTTGACTTCCGGTCTGAGGCTGGTCGGGCTAGATTCGCACTAGGACCATGTTTTCAGCTGTTCTCGATCCACTCCCTTCCAAAGGCAGATCTGCCAAAGCACCTGCCCGCAAGCAGAGCAAAGTGGCCCAGGCGTCTCCCAGGGGCTTCCTGGGTGCCCAAAATCCGCACCTCTATCGCAGCCCTGACTTCCGCCCCGGCTGGAGTCCGATCGCGACCAGAGGCCGATTTCCCCTGAGGCTAACCTTCTCTGGAGTTCTTTCAAGGTAGATCTTTTATAGAAGTGCGTTGTAGTCCAAATGCTTGGCGAGGACCTCACTCAGAAACCAGTTTTAAGGCTTACTATGTCTGGGTTTGAGGGAATGTCGAAGGGAGTTCACAGAGAAAGCTGTTCGCAGTTCGCCATCTTGGCTTCGCCCCCGACTCTTTTCAACAATGAGGTATTTCAAGCCAATTCTATAGATTTGTGTTGGGAAGTGTCCTCTACATCCAGAAAGAGAACTATAGAGACTGAATGTAGATCAAATTATATAGTATTTTCACCTTTGTTGTTGTTTGTTTGTTTTTTTCTTTTTTACTTTTTCACTTTTGATATGATTTTTCTTGTGCATCAGGATAAATGTGGAAATATGTTTCAGAAGAATTGCACATGTTTAACCTGTATTGGATTACTTGCTGTCTGGGGTGAGAGAATGGGAGAAGACAAATTTGGGACACATGGTTTTGCAAGGATAAAATTTGAAAACTATCTTTAAAGCTATTTTGAAAAATAGAAATGATCATTATAAAAAAGGAAATGCCTGAATTTATAATTGACACAGAGCAAGAGATATAATGTATGTCCTTATTTAAATGTCAGAAAATGTATTAGGGTTAATTCAACATACAGAGTATGTTCAATGCTTGACATAATCCAAAAAAGCACAAGCAATTATCAAAACTAACATATATGTTATATGTTTATATATATATGGTGTGTATACATGTATATACAGATACATATATGTATGTGTCCACAGTTTGCAAAATATTTTATATGTTTTATCTCATTTGACCCTTACAACAATCCTTTGTGTTAGGTTCTATTATAATCTCAATATTAGAGATCAGGAAACTAAGACTGAGAGAAATGTTATGTCATAAAGCTATTTATTAGCTGTTTGATGGAAGATCTGAACTCAGGTTAGCTTGACCCTAAGTGAACAACTTTAGTAATTATTTTCTCTGACTGCTGGGCAAAAAAATGAAGAATCAATCCATTAGTCTCTTAGGGCATTTCTTTAAATACTGGTGTTTGTGACTTTTGTTCTTATTGTTCATTTATTTGACTAGTTTGCTTTTGACACTGGTTTCCTTCAAGACTTAGTTCAAACTCCGCCATCTGTGAGAGGTATTGCTCATCCTTCCACTAGCACCTTCTCTCTGGGATTGCTCTTATTTACACTATAGATTACACACATATCTATATATATAAAATGTTGATATTTATCAATTTTATTGTTGTTCAGTTGTTTTCTGTAATATCTAACTCTTCATGGCCCTGTCTAGGGTTTTCTTGGTAAACATACTGCAGTGGTTTGCCATTTCCTTCTCCAGCTCATTTTACAAATGAGGAACTGAGGCAAAGGAAATTAAGTGACTTGCCCAGGATCATACATCTAGCAAGTGTATGTAAGAGACCAGATTTGAACTCAGGAGGATGAAACTTCCTGATTCCAAACCCTATCCACTGTGTAACCTAGCTGCTCCAATACACACACCATATACCACACACACACACACACACACACACATAATTTACATATATTGACAGGCATTGAGATATATTAATATGGAATATCAATACATATCAACAGATACAGATAGATGTGCAATTAATATATAGTAATATAGCATATTAACACATATCAATAAATAGATCTTGTATGTATTTAGTATTTTAAATATTATTTCTCTCATTAGAATGTGAGATTCCCGATAAAATTTGACTTCCTTTGAATGCCCGATACTAAGGTACTTTTGTACACATACTGACATATACTAAGTGCTTAAATGCTTGCTGACCAACTCATTTGTTGGAAGGCATAAATAGCAACAAGGGGAAAAAATGGAGTTTAGGAGGCCTATGAAGAAGGCTAATAAAGAGTTTGGAAAAGAAGCATATGCTTGAAAACAAGACACAATGGACTGCATCAACTAGCCTTTAATAATTAGCAGTAATTCACATTTATGTAGTACTTTAAAGTGGACAAGGCATTTTTCTCACAACAGTCCCGTGTGGTAGAAAGCATAGAACAATGAGATGGAGAGTGAAGAGCAATATACTGACTTGGATATATGAAGACTTAAATTCAAATCCTTCCTCAGACACTTGCTACCAGGTCAATTAACCTTTATGAGCCTCTCATTTATAAAATGAGGATAATGATCCTTTCCTTGATAGGCTTTTTGTTTGAATCAAATAAATTCCTGTAAGCAAATGTGCAAACATTAAAGCATTATACATAGGAATTATTATCATTCCTATTTTACTGCTGGGGAAACTGAGTCTCAAAGAGGTGAATTAACTTGTTGCTAATAAATGTCAGAGGCAGAATTCAAAACTAACTCCCCTCATTACTATTAATAGAGCATTCATCTCACTGTCCTGCAGAAGAGAAGGGACAGTTGCAACACAGCAAAGGGGATCCAGAGTTCCTCCTCCCCCATCCTTCTCTCCCTCTCTCCCTTCCTTCCTTGCTCTCTCCCTTCTCTCTCTTTCTCCTTCTCTCTCTCTCCCTCTCTTTCTCTCCCTTTCTCTCTCTCCCCCTCTATGCCCATGACCATCAATCTACCTTCTAATACTCTCTAATAATAACTGTAGGAATGACTTTTCTCTCTAATGGGTATCTGAGAAATATTTTTTAAAAAATGAATGAATCAAATTTGGGGAATCCTAATGAATTGTATTCCATGAGGAACATGTTTCACAGATAGACCTTCCCCCCAAAGCTTCTTCCAAAGGTATGCTCTGGCTCTTCTGAAGCTGCTGAAGAAGGTAGACTTTTCCATTTCTCTTGGGGTAGTAAAGTAAAAGTCCTTAAAAAGAAATTCTGAGTTGGATTTACTTAGTTCAGTATTTGCTCAGCCATCAGTATTTCCAAGTCATATTAGATACTTGAAAAGTCACTTTTATCATCATCATCATCATTTGATCAAACCAATAAGTGAGATACATAGAGCACTGTCATCTGAGTCAACCATAGATTTGCGTGGTAATATTCGTCAGGCTAAGTTGTTTCATTTTAATGAAAATTTTGCTTTAATAGGCATAAAAGGAAAAGCTTTTTACCTTTAAAATAATAGTATACTCAAAGGTAAAATCAGCAATAACATTCTGTTCATTATAAACTCATTCATTTATAAAGTCTTTTGAACCCTACTTCAAAATATTTATTCTTCTTCATAGCATTTATTCCTTGTAAATAAACATACTGTGGCCAATTCCATTTTGCAGATGGGTAAAATTGGGGCACAAGTATGTCATGATTATTCACAGCATGAATTATGAGTCAATTCAATAAAAATTTGTTGAATATCAAATATATCCAAGGCACTATTGGATTTTTTTTGTTTGTATCAAAGAGGTGCCTAGGATGCTAAAACATTAGCTAAAACATTCCTCAGTCACATGATTAGAATCTGATAGAAGCAGTATTAGAATTCAAGTCTTCATGATTCCAAAGTCAGTCCTCTTTTCATTATACCACACTACTTTTCTCTTTTCATATAGTCTGGGCTTAATAAATGTTTATTGAATTTGATTGATTTTAATCAACAAATTCACAATATAATGGGACTGCTTCAAGGACTAAAACTAATAAATGATATTTAATCAAGGGGCTGACTTTAATGCTTGTTGATAAATAGACTGATTATGACCAGTACTGTCTTGCTATTGATGACTTTAATAGAACAGGATGAGTGTTTTCAATGGAAAGGAGAATGAACCAGGGGAATTGCTGAAGCCATTTGAGAACATGAAGGTAAAACAATTTTCAGAGAAGAGAAACTCTAAAGCATGTCTATATCAGTGTTTTACTAATAAGAGATGATGAAAAACAATAATTGGAGTTGAAGAAGTTAAGGAATTGTGTGGTTTGATCATTAGAGACTGTGTGGCTTAGAATATAGAGTGCTCTGGTATTTTCAACTTTTTTATTTGCTTTTTCTTTCTCATTATTTTTTCCCTTTTGGTCTGATTTTTCTTGCACCAAAAGTGAATATATGTTCAAAAGGATTGTACACATTTAGCCTACTTCAGATTCCTTGCTGTCATGGGGAGGAAAGTGGTAAGGGAAGGAGGGAGAAAAATTTGTAGCACAAAATCTTACAAAAACAAATGTTGGAAACTATCTTTAAGTGTATTAGGAAAAATAAAATATTATCAAGGAAGGAAAAAGAATATAGAGTGCTCTTTGTGGAATCAGGAAGACCTGCATTCAGTACCATTTCTAACATTTACTTGTTATGTGACCATGGGCAAATTCCTCTCTGAGTCTTAGATTTTTCATTTGTAAGGTGGCAGATAGAAATAACCTCAAGGCTGTTTTAAGGTTCCAGTGAGATAATGTATGTGAAGCATCTGGCACACCTTAAAATGTGAAGCAAATGTTAGTTCTCATCACCACCTCATTATTATCATTGTCATCATCCTTTGACTTGTCACTATGAATCTCATAGTCCATAAGGTCAATGCCATAAGATGGAATGAAAAGAAAGATCATGTCCTAAAGTAACTGAAATTTGGAAATGGACCATGAGTTCGGAAGATAAAAGCACAGGCAGGAAGAGGAGGAAAGCAAATTCTAATGATGGGGAAAGAGCTGTTAAGGGCATGCAATTAGCATCAAAAGCAGTGATACTGGATGCTTGAGAATAGAATACCAGTAAGGTAAGAGAGATTTATTGGTGAGGTCTTCTCTGTTGGCAGATTTTAGACAAAAATTAACCAATCCTAGAATTTGAATTGAAATTGAAAACTATGATTTCAAAGATGTAGAGATGAAAGAGGTGTTAGAATTGATATAATCCAGCCTATTCATCTTTATAAATGAGGCTTTATATATGAACTAGTGTTTAGAATGTTTCACTTTGCATATAAAGTACCTCAATATGAATCTTGTCTTAGATATTGACTGGTTGTGTAACCTTAGGCAAGTTCCTTAACTCCTTAACTCCTTCAGTTGTTAAATGAGGGGATTAGACTTGATGTCCCTTCCAGCTCTAAAGCTATGCTCTGTGAGCCTATGAAATTTAGGATCTCAGAAAAAAGATCATTTGTCTAAAACCAGGTAGGCAGTAAGTAGCAGAGCCAATATTCAAAGCTAGAGTTTGACCACTTTTCTTTTTACTGGTTTCTTTGTACAATTACATCCAGAGTCTAGCATCTTATTTTTCAGTTCTTTTTCACTTAGTGATATCTGTATAGAGCTGAGAATCCAGAAGAGATCTCAACAGGATAAATGAATAAGCCAAATTTAACATAATAATATTTATTAGACAAATGTAAAGTGTGACAACTGGGTTAAAATAGTAAAATAGTAACTTTGAACTACAAGATTGGGGAGGTATGGCTACATATTAGTTCACCTAAAAAGGACTGATGATTTCACTGAACTACAAACGAAATATGAGTCACCATGTGACATAACATTCTGAAAAGCAAATGCAATTTTAGGCTACATTGACAGGTTTCATGTCCAGGGTATAGCACAGCTGTTCTTTGCCCATGGACAGAAGACATCTAGAATGTGATATTCAATTCTAAATGCATATACTACACCCTTACTAAGGGTGTGCAGTTTCCAATGGAGGACAATCAGAATGGGGAAGTAATGAAGATTATATCCAAGGATAGTTGGTTGAAGCAACAGGATATTTAGTCTAAAAGAGAGAACTCCTAGAAAGGAAATTATTATTGTTTTTAAATATGCAAAAGGATACCATATGGGAAACAGAGTAAATTATGTTTATATGGTTTGGTCCCAGAGGACAGAGAACAAGGCAAGAGGGAAGGGAAGTTGTAGAGAGATGGATTTAAAAAAAAGTTCTATATAATTAGAGCTATTCCAAAGTGGTTTGGATTGCATGGGTAGGAAGTAGATTCTCTTTTAGTTGAGGTCTTCAAGTAAAGACAGAGTCATCATTTGTTTGAGATGATGTAGAAATAATTCTTGGTTAGATGTAATTAAACTAGATGTCCTCTAAGATTATTTATAATTCTGAGATTCATTGATTTTGTTATAGATAGAAAGGCCTTTGAGATTATTAATATGATTCTAATGAACTCAAGTTTTTTTTTTCAAGTAATTGTAAGTGACATCACAAAGCTATTAAATGTTAATTGTCTGAGGGTCAATTGGAACTCAGATCCTCCTGACTTCAGGGGCTGGTGCTCTCTCCACTGCACCATCTAGCTGCTTTGAAATCAGTGTTTTTACATGGCAGGGATTCAACCTCAAGGGGAAGCTGGGCTTCTTTGTCAAGATTTAAATGCTTAGTATTTTAGGAATAAAGGCTTTTTCCTGGGTTAGTACTCTAAATCTAGAGGACTCTCTCTGAGAAGAATAAAGGCATAGAAAGGGAAGGGCAGTTTTTTGTTTGTTTGTTTTATTTGTGCTTGTTTTTTGTTTGTTTTGTTTTGTTTTGTTTTTGTCAGTTCCAAGCTTCAGCAGCAATTCTTTTCTCTTTCTCTGTTTATTTGTTCTGATAGTTTGTTTCTGGTTAAACTAAATGAAGCCTTGCCTATATTTAATGTATAGTCAAGGTCCTTACATGGGGAAAGAGAAGCTTTTTCCCCCTTTTCTTTAGAGATTTATACATGAACAATATTTAGTTTCTTCTCAGAAGAAATCTGTTGCAGACATCCAAGTATAAAAGAAAGCAATACAAATGAGATATGCCCCAAGTTTGAATGTGATCTTTATAAACCCAGAGCTTTGGATCAGGGCCATGGGTTACATAAGGAGAGTACACATTCAATTCAATCTATTATTTTGTGCAAAGGTATTCTTTTAGACTTTGGGATTATCTTGCTGAACTCACATTAGTTCATATACATATATTGATCTAAATCTCTCTTTAGATATATTCCCAAATTCTGATAACAGAATAGTCTATAGTTTCACATAAAGACTTTGCTAGTTGGGAGTGGGTAGAGTGGGTAAACACTGTAAGTTTCCCCCAAAGAACAATTAGCCAAATTCTGGTCAAAAAGGAAAGAGAGGGGGGATTTTATAAATAAACCTTTTCACTTGGCTGGGCTTTGCCAGCTGAATGTGTGCCCGGGATTGCCATGGACCACATATCACTGTAGTCTATGCTAAGTATTACCTTTTTTCTGCTCTTTGTGCAAGAGGTGGGAAGCATTTTTCATTTCATACATCATGTTCAGCTTGCTGCAATGATTTTGCAAAGACAGACAGCTTTAGAAAGTTAATGAATAAGAACCATGCTAGTGGGCTGTTTACCATAGAAGTGGGGGTGGGGTGAGGTTCCAGTGTCAAAAACTAGCTCCTTGGAGCAGTTCAGTACACACAGGCAGGGGCCACTGATTTCATTTTCAAGGCATGGTACTGACAGGATATGATAGAGAAGCCATTTATCTTAAGTTAATAAATCTGAAGGAGGAAGGGGACTGGTTTCATTTGGATTACTCTGAGCTGAAGTATTGGGTGTCCTAGGACTCTGGGGCTTTTGCCTAATCCTGATTTGAGCTTCAGAGGAAAAAAAAATATTTACCTTGAAGTTGCTAATTAGGAAAGAAAAGGAAGAGTGGTTGTTTGAATATTCTATTGCGTCTGGGGACCTTTCAAAGTTACAAGCTGCTGGTGCTGAGAGATCTGCAGTGATTCCGTAGTCACCCAAAGCTGGCTGACACATCTCACCCTTCCTTATGTCTTATACTGTGGTGAAATCTCCTCTGAATAGGAAAGCATTTTCTTCTCATTGTCTGCCACCAAGATTGGTCTGAAAATAGAGGGATGTTGGTCACAGAGAGAAGATGGAAAATTAAATAAAAAAAAGTAGCCCTAGGTTTCCCTGGGGCTTCCTCTCTTCCAGATGCTACCAAAGAAACATGAGCCTCTGGGAAGGAAGAAAGAATGAATTAAGCAAATATCTAAATACATTTAGAAATAAGGTTCAAAGATGTTATATGTCATGTAGGAGGTGGAATCTTAAAGACTATCAGCTCTGAGTCCTCAGATAATAATCCCTTGCATAGTAATTGCAGCTTTCCTGGCTCAGATCGCTATTGTGTTGAATGAAGCTCAAAGTTGAGCTAGACAGCATGGCCAGGGAAAACAGAGTGGCGGGTGTTATCATGGGGCTGCTTCTGTTCTGTTATAAATATAAGTATTAAAGGATATGAATGCTTTGGAACATGGGGGCTCATGATAACAACAGGTCTTGGCACAGCCCAATGGAGGGAATAAAGGTAAAGAGGGAACTGGCTAAAAGAGAAATAGCCTGTCTGAGTTCTTGGAGAAGTAACTCTCGACCTTCATCCTACAGTTAGGTAGTATTCTATGAAACTACCTACCACTGACTTTGTGATAAGAAAACTTTTTTTTTGTCTAAATATGTCATTTCATCCATATAGGGCACTCCTGTTATGGAAATTCTCTTCTCTTAATGTAGATCAGCAACTAGCTTTAATAACCAGGACACGGGGAATATAAGGGATAGCAAAAGGCAGTGTGAGTCAGAGACAGGACTTTAAGCCAGATCTTCCTCATGCCAGAGCTGGCATTAATTAGAAAAAAGAGATGGATTGTTCCAACGGCAATCCCTGGGATAGCCTAGACCAGGTCACAAACTCCATATGTATTATTTTCCCCAGAAGAATGGGGAATAAACATGAAATGGTCCTTTAGAAATCTCAGCATGGATATGAACTATGTGCAAAGGACTATAAAATCATGTATATCCTTTGACTTAACAATACCACTACTAAGCATGAATCTCCAAAAAAGATTTTAGAAAAACAAAAGTATTTGTATGTATAAAACATATTTATTTATTATTATTTATATATTATATAATATGTTTATATATTATATAACATACATTATATATTATTTATTATAATATATAATAAAAGAATATCTTTATATGTTATTTAAATATTTATAAGTAAAATTTTTATAGCAGCTTTTTTCTCTGATTGACTCTCAAAAACAAACTAATGAATAATGCTAGAAAGAACTGGTTGTGTCTAAATACAGACTAAAGCATCCTTTTTGGGGGGGGTGAATCTATATTTTCTTTTGCAACATGGCTTTTATAGAAATGTTTTGCATAATATGAATCACATGAGCCTTCTCAATGTGGGGTGGGGAAAGTGGAGAGGGAGAGAATCTGAAAATCAAAGTTTTAAAAAAAAATTAAAAATTCATTTACATGTAACTGGAAAAAATAAAAATGTTAAAAAATGAAACAAGAATTGCAACATGAAAAAATTTTACCTGAATAAAGAGTAGAAAAACATATAGTTTATTCTGAGGGGTATCTTTATTTTTCATCGAATTTTATAAACCATTTTTTCCATCTCACATTTCTGTGCCTCAACAAGTTATTTCCCTTGTCCCTTATTTTCCTTGGGTTTTTTTTAACTTCATTTTTGCTTCTTGGAACCTCTAGCTCTCTTTTAGACATACAGATACTCCCTCTTTTTTATTCTTTAATAGTATTTTATTTTTTTCAATTATATGGAAAGTCAATTTTCAACATTAACTTTTCAAAATCCAAATTTTTCTCCCTCCCTTCTCCCCAAGATAGTAATCAATGTGATATGTGAAGCATCTCCCCCTTTAAAGAGGTTTATCCTAACTTAATGAGAAGGGAATAGCAGAAGAGAGAGTCATGGAAGCAGTAAACCTGAGCTTGAACAGACTTCAAGAGATATTGGAGGATAGAAGGGTATGGTATACCCATAGGATCACAAAGAGTCAGAAATGATCAATAACTGAACAATAACAACCACAAAATCACAATTTACCTAGTTGTTATTGTCCCTTCTCAAATCACCTCAAATTTTTATATTTATGTATATATGCATGGGTGCATCTATATTACTTATTGATGAAATTGTATCTCCCAGTAGAAGGTAAAGTTCAATGAGAATGGCAACATATTTGTATGAATAACACCATGCCTCTAACAGATTCCCCATCCCAATAAAGTCAAGGAATAGGAGAAACAGGCTCACATTCTCCATTTCACAGATTAAAAAAAAGACACAAAGTATTAAATGAAGTTGAAAAAATAAATTAAATAGGATATTCCAAAAGCAAAATAATTTGTTATCCTAATTATCACATGCATATGTATATGCTATCTAAATAAACAATAACTACAGTTATTGTAGAGAATTAAACCCACAAATAACTCTGGAGGTCATTGATATCATCAAATTTTTTCCTTTTACAAATATGAAAAGTTACACACAAATTTGAACATCTATTTATTAGTGGTATATTGGAACTCTAGGCCTGAGAAGGACTTCAGAGGTCATATATTTCAAACTTCTCAATTTGCTAAATTTGAGTCTAGCAAATTTCAATGACTTGTCCAAGACCACTCAAGTAGTACATATCTTCCTAAAATTCCCTTCTTCTGACTCTTTCATAACAATTCCCAGACAGGGACAAGACACCTTGTATGAATTTACATGAGAGTTGGTTTTCTCAAGATGCACTCGTCAAGTTTAGTAACCATTTAGTTTTCTAATTTCTAGGTGACTGTGGCTAATTCTTGAAAGATAGGGGTGGCAACTCTAATCAGATTTTGTCCTGATTTTAGATGGAGTTCAGTCACTAGCTCACTTCCTCAGGATTCATTGATTACTTTCCTGTCTTTTGGGATTCTAAAATCTCATTCTCCATGTCTCTCCCAATTGTCACAACACAGACTCAACACTATATCTGACATTTCTAATACATGTTTTATTCTGCTCACCAAGGCCATCATCCAATAGGCCCACAGTCAAGGGCAGAAAAACAGCAAAGTTGACACAACTGGGCTATAGATAGTGAAAGAAATGGATTGTTGAGAAGTGGGGACAAGAAGCAATGCTTTGCATATTATTGACAGTGACGTAGGACTGAATTTGTAGGAGAGAACTTGATTTTTGAAATATAGAATCCTATAATGCTAAAATGTCAGGATTAGAAGGGACTAGAGATCATCTAATCCAACTTTATGAATTTATAGAAAAGAAAACTGAAGAATCATCATCACCAATGAATTTATACAGTGTTTCAGCTATATAACACAATTCCTGGCAAAATGCCTTTCCATTCAATGTTTATATTTTTAAATAGATGAATGAATAAACTATAAGCAAAAGGGAACTAAAAAGAAATAGGTGTGAAAAATGTCATTGAAGAATGTTATGATAGGAAGATAGGCTGTTCATGTGACAAAAGGAAAGCCTGATAGATTGGGAATCACGGTGCTACTATAGTGCTCTAAAGATGTGAGTGCCAGTAAGGGTATCTGGATGGCATAGCAGATGGAGTGCTAGACCTGGACTCAGAAACACCTGAGTTCAAATCCAGTTTTACATACTATCAGAGTGGCAAGTCATTTAAATTTTGTCTTCTTTGTTTTCCTCAATAGTAAAATAGGGATAAAATCACTTACTCTCAGAATTGTCATGAGGATCAAATGATATATTTGTAAAGCAATTAGCACAGTGCCTGGCACATAGGAGGTGCTTTATAAATGTTATCTATTATTGCCATTATTATTAGCTAGTATGATTTGGGGACAAAGTGAGGAAAGTCTCCAGCACATCAGTCAGATCAAGTAATTTACTGGATTATCCAGGCTCAAAACAGATGATTACTAAAATTTGAATGTGAGTACTTACATCTCAGTAATAGGCAAATATGACAAATCTGGGCTTGATTTACTGGGTTTTTATTGTTTAGATTTTAGAAGATAATGGGGAAAATGTTAACTTAAAAGAATACAGTATATGCATCCTTCAGAGTGTTAGACATTTTATCAGTACACCCCTTTTTATGGTAACCATTTGGGAGGACATAATGAAAAAAGTTTTACAAGATGGGATGTCATGAATGTATTATGATCATCATTAGAAAAAACCTTCCAAGTTTATGAGATAATAGATTCATCTGATTATAAAGGAAATACTGTTCTAGATGTTGTTGGAGAATCTGTTGGAGATCTGGGTTCAGATGCTGCCTTTGATACTTGCTACCTCTAAAACCAATGAGTCTATCACTTAATCAAGTGAATAGAGTAGATAAATTTGAAATCCTATTTTAAAGACTTGCTAAATGTTTGACACCAGAAAAATCACTTAATTTGTCTCAGTTTCCTTCTCTGTAAAATGGAGATGCACCAAATTCTAGAATGGTTAACAGGCTCAAAATAAAATATCTTATATGAAATGATTTGTAGAACCCAAATCCCGATATAAATATTGTTATTAACTTTCCCACACTTCAGTTTTCTAATTCATAGTAAGGGCTTGAACTATATGCCTCTGCAGTCCTCTTAGTTCTAGATCCATGATCCTGTGATAATAACTATAATAATGATAACAACACTTGCTTGGTAGCACAGTGGATAGAGTGTCAAGCCTGGAATCAAGAAGACTCATCTTCTAACGATGAATGTTGGAGGGGATGTGGGAAAACTGGGACACTATACATTGTTGGTGGAACTGTGAATGGATCCAACCATTCTGGAGAGCAATTTGGAGCTATGCTCAAAAAGTTGTCAAACTGTGCATACCCTTTAACACAGCAGTGTTTCTATTGGGCCTATATCCCAAAGAGATCTTAGAGGTGGGAAAGGGACCCACATGTGCAAGAATGTTTGTGGTAGCCCTTTTTGTAGTGGCTAGAAACTGGAAACTGAAGGGATGCCCATCAATCGGAGAGTGGCTGAATAAATTATGGTAAATGAATGTTATGGAATATTATTGCTCTGTAAGAAACGACCAGCAGGACGATTTCAGAGAGGCCTGGAGAGACTTGCATGAACTGATGCTGAGTGAAATGAGCAGAACCAGGAGATCATTATACACAGCAACAACAATATTACATGATGATCAGTTCTGATGGACATGGCTCTCTGCAACAAAGAATTGTCTCAAACCAGTTCCAATTGTTCACTGAAGAAGACCATATACACCCAGAGAGAGGGATATGAAATATGCACCACAACATAACATTTTCATGCTCTCTATTGAGGTTTGCTTGCATTGTGTTTCCTTTCTCTGATTTTATTTTTTTTCTTGTAGATAGGATTTTTCTTTCACAACTTGTCAAGTATTTCAACATTATTAACATGTAATGGACTTCCTGCCATCTAGGGGAGGGGAGGGGACTGGGGGTAAAATTTGTAATGTAAAGCTTTGTAAAGATCAATGCTGGGGAACTACCCATACATATGTTATACAAATAAAAAGCTTTAATAAAAAAAAGAAGACTCATCTTCCTGAGTTCAATTGCAGCCTCAAACACTCAATATCTATGTGACTCTGCAAGTTATTTAATCTCATTTGCCTCAATTTTTTCATCTGTAAAATGAGCTGGAGAAGGAGACAGCAAAACATTCCAGTATCCTTTTCAAGAAACCCCCCAAAAAAGGTGATGAAGAGTTGGACATAACTGAAGCAACATAAAAGTAATAGCTTTTTTGTATCATCTGTGATGAGTCAGGCACTGTGCTAAGTACATCACAAATATCATGTATCTCATTTGATCTTTACAACAATCTGTGAAGGAACTGCTATTGTTATACCCATTTTACAAACAAAGAAACTTAAGAAAACAAGTTAACTGGTATACCCAAGAACACATGGATAGTAAGTAGAAAGCCAGATTTTAACTCTTCTTGATTACAGATCCAATATTCTAGCCATTGTACAACCCTGACATATGTTGATGAACCAGTGGACCTTTTCATTGTCCTAATCTGAGACATACTGTAGTACATTAGGTTCTCTTATGAGTTTATGGACTCTTCCTGGACCATAGACTGACCTGAGTAGTCAGTATTCCTTTATATTGGGTCTCATATATTTCTAATCTCAGGAGTACAGCTGAAGTTGGAATCCTTTACAAATGCATAAGTCCGACATAAGCATACCTAAGGTACTTTTGAAAACATCTTGTAAAGTAAACTAAATAAAGATTTAGTAAAAGTCTTTTGATGCTGACTGTTTATTCATCAGTGACCCTATCTATTCCTAATTATATATCTTTTTCTCATCCTTAAGGACCTTAGCCAGCCAAATTTCCACAGAAGATAATGTGTAGCCACTGAGGATCCTTTCAGGTATAACACATATTTTGTTACCTAACCTATCTTCTCCCAGAAAGAATAAACACATAATTACAGAGAATCCCTAATACAATACAAGCTAAGTACAGACAAAAGTAATCTTTGGGTAGTCATGGAATTACTTTTTTTAGAGGTGCTTTCCCAGAACTATTCTCATCCAACACAAGGATTCAAATATGTTTCCCAGTATCTTTGTTGTTTCATAGACTTGTTGACCATAATGTCCAGTTTCTGTTACTAAGTAGAGGATGCATTTCTTATTACCTACACATAAGCATTGTCCAGAGAAAAGTTATATTTAGACTATCTGAGAAAGCCTTATCTTCCTTTGTATATCTAGTCTATACTATATTGACCTACTCTTTGGACTAGTGATAGTTTAGTCAGAATAATTAAAGGTACCATATTGATAGAGAACTTAAACCTTTTGTCACCTGGTCATGTTCTACACCACTGTCTGAGTTTTCCAAATGGACTCCCATAAGCAGTCACCTAAAGTGTGACTCCACTTCGGAGTCATGTATTAAATCAGAACTTTTATTTAAAATGTATTTTCACAATATAAAGAACTTCCCATTGATGGCTCTAGAAAACATTCTTGGAGTTGCTGCTCAAAGGCCTTATTAAGCTTATAGTTTAGAAAATCTCAGGTGGGGATACCATCACAAAAGGTTGCATTTGGGGAAATTTGATCTCTGTTATTAAAATGATCTACCATTTTAACTCTAATCACTTCTTCACAGTCAAGGTCAGTGACTTGCCCTATTGCAATTACACCTTGCACTGCTTGGCCAAATATCCACTTACATATCTCTAGTGTCACTTGCATTCTCCCCACTCACATACAGTTATCACTTCTGCATCATGGGGGTTAGGGAATGCAACACCAGTACTATCACCCTCACCCCCACCACAATCTGGAAAATCTGCATAAAATTTGTTGGCTCTTTCTTCATAGCAGAAGTCTGATTTTTTTTTTCTTTTAGGAAGTGTTTACAATACCTTATTGTAAAATTTGGGTTAATATTATACGAACCTATATGTATATTTTAAGCATTTCTGAGCTTCTAAATTTTTTCTGTGTTGTCTGCTAGTCTTTGTAAGTCATCTGCAGCTCATGCAATACTCCTCCAAAATTCTAATTTAATTTCTTTTGCCAAACCATGATATATTGAAACCACAAAGGAAAAATTGAGATGTAGAACAGATAACTGTAGACTCAATGCTAATACCTTCTCTCTGAGATTACTTCCCATTTATAATCTATAAACCTGATAAATATATTTTTAAAATATTATCTCACCTATTAGAATATGAGCTCCTTGATCTTCAAGTTCCTAGTTTTTGAGCAAAGTCTAATCCTACTGTTACATAATTTTCCAGTGGGTGGGGATTTCAAAATGGTGATCAACAGATTCTGATTCTAATTTGAGGAGGCAGAAGAAGGAGTAGGTGGTAGTTGAACTGAAATTTTTATTCCTTCTAATTCCTTCCTTAATTATGTCATTATACATGTACTTAACTATGAATGTCCACAGAGGATTAGTAACTTTGATACAAGGGCTTGCTGAGTCCTTTTCAGAGTTGTTCATACCCCTTAGGTATTTATTCATCTGGCATTGAATTCTCACCTGTAACTCCAAAGAACTGTAGTATGCACAGTGGCTGCACCCCAATATAACTATCTTAGCAGATGAATTAAACAAATTTAAGGGTAACCAACAAACCTAAAACTTGTCAATGAGTTAGGGCAATGTTTACTCCAAATATGTGAAGACTTTCTCTGGCAGAATAGTTGGCAGAGCAATTAATTCTAAGAGTTGTAAAGGTGACTAAAATAGGAGAATTTGGAGCTTAATCAGACATTGAAGATAAAAAAAATCCTCCACTGCATTGTGGGGCCATCACCAGTCAACCTGAATTTTGTTTCGCTTCTAGACATCCATGACTACTGGAAGAAGGCTGCCTTAGTTAAATCCAATTCATACACAAGTCATTTTTCATCTTCACAAATGAAGGAGGAACATACATCATTATATATATATATACATACATATATGCAACTATATATATATATATATATGCAACTGTTTGTGTCCTCTCTCCCTAATTATATTGCATCTATTTTGTATGTATTATCTTCTCCAAAATAATACTAGATCCTTGAGAACAAGAATGATTTCTTTTCTTCCTTTATGTATTTTTATTCTCAGAACCCTGCACAGTGGTTGGCATGTAGCAGGCACCTTTAAAATGCTTGATGATTGATTAACAGACTGTCTTGACAGAGTGCAAATTCCATCTTGTTAGAAAGTTGAAAGTCAGAAGGCATTGTAGTTTTGCTTCAACAAACTGCTCTTCTCTTCTCTGATACCTGCTGCTTCTCCATGAAAGGAAATTTAACATAGCCAAATAATGACCAGTTAAGAGCTCAATTTTGTGTGCTCTGGCTTGAGAATGGGGTACTTTGATCAGAGGCAAGCCACTATGGTACCCCATAGAGAAAAATTAGCTTCATTTAAAGGACCTAATTGGGAGATATTAGACTAGGCAAAGTCACAATCCACATAAATATCAACATATCTGCTTACATACATACATCCAACCAAGGCGTAAGGGTTGGTAATAGAGTCAACTTGCTGGAATGGGTAGGGATGATAGCCTCTGGCAATGAATTCCCTGTAGGGCATGGGCTTCTATACAGACACACTGGGACAACAGATTAGGTCAGCAGTAATATTTGTTATTGTGTTCTGCATTCAGTGTGCTTTGATTTAGGATTCCTTTTTACATTTGCTCCGGAGAATGAGAAGTTCCCATCAATGGCCACATGTGACAGCTGGTGCCACATTTAGGAGAGGAATTTATAGCTGAAAATCTTTCAAATTCAGAATGGTGAGGGGATCAAGATCATGCTAAGAAGGGTGGTTGAAGGAAATGAGAATGTTTTGCCTGTAAAAAAGGAGACATAGATAGGACTTAAAGAGCTGCTATGTGGAAGAGTTATTAAATTTGCTTGGCTTATCAAGAAGTAAGGATTGGAAGTCAAGGGTTGGAAGACATATAAGACAGATTTCAAAGGAATACAACTTTGTCCTAAAGTTGAATAAACTGCCATGGGAGGGAGTACATTTCACCTTAGGAGATGTCTTCAAGAAAAGCCATGGCAATCACCCATATATTTTGAAGGAGTTTTTTGAATCAGAAATCAAACTTAGATAGTTCCATATAACTTTAAGATTATTATTTGCTTGCCATTGTTTTTAATCCAACTACAGAAATAATTCCTCAAAAAAGAGAACAAGAACCATACATATCATAATTCAGTGACTCTGGTAGGAAGCTTCAGGCATTACAAAGCTCTTTATAAATATAATCAAATACAGTCAATCTACATAAATCATATGACATGAGTACTGTATACATTTTGCTCTTTTACAAATGAAGAAACTGAGACTTAAAGATGCAAAATGCTTCATCCAAGAACACACAAATTAAAAAAGCATTCAGATTGGGATTCAAACTCAGATCATCTTACTCAGAATCCAGTGTTCCTGTGATAATATTATGGCTGTCATTCTTTGTGTATTCACAGAGCTGAGCATTTTATCTTGGGTATTATAGGCATGCCTATGAATATATTGAATCTTAGTATTATTATTCCTCATTATTATTCTAGTCCTAAATTTTTTAAAAATACCTGGAAGAAATTTCAAAAACATGAAGACTAGATCTACTAAAAATTCATTTCTTGGGTCCTCATCACTGTAGAGCAATCTCTTTCTTTGCTTGTGATTGGATCACTGTCACATTGCACACATATCTTTCCAAACATTCCCCACTTTCCTCAAGTGACCTGACATATGGATAAAGAACTGGGATTGGTGTTAGGAAGACTAGAGGTCCAATCTAATCTCAGATACAGACTAACTGTATGACCCTGGGCAAGTCACTTAACTCCATTTGTTTCAGTTTCCTCATTTGTAAAATGAGCTGGAGAAGGAAATAGCAAACCACTATAGCATTTTTGCCAAGAAAACTCCAAATGGGATTGTGAAGAGTGGGATACAATTACTTGATAACAACCATAGCAGCAGCAGCAGCAGCAACAATAACAACAACAATTTTACTTGAGTCTCAGGAAATGAGAAAGATTTTTTTCCTTGCCAAGCCTAACTGTTGCATTGCTGCTTTTGATCCCTTATCCTCACAGAATAAGAATCCATTTCAATTTAAAGAAAATGATATTCAGAGGAAATTTATTTTGTGGTAATTATTACTATTAAAAGAAAAAAAATGTAAGCATTTGTCAGTCAGACATAGTCAGCTATAGGCTGTCCCAAAATCAGCTATGTTATCTTAAAAGCCTCAAATACTTCCAGCTCTCATTTTTGCAAATAGAAATTATAATGTCCTATTCTTTTAAAAACTATGTCATAGAATGAAAACAGATTTATAGAATAAAATCCCATAAGTTCATCAATTCAACAGAACTGTTAACATCTTTTCCAGTGCTTAAAAGTTCAGTAGGAACTGAACATATGAAGACATTCTATGTTAGCATGAACACATTGAGTGTAATTGGTGGGATTTGTTTTTCTAGCATTTATTCACATTATAATCCATGCTTACCTATAGTTAGAATTATCTCTGATCTCATGGCTACAGGTCTGTATTAATTTGTATTTCATTTAACAGAGAACCTGACACAGTTTTTAATAAATGTCTTTTGAAAGGGTGGCAATTCCAATCATAATTTTGAACTACACTAACAAAGATCAAAATGGAAGACAAATTCACCAACTGATGAGAGGTGATGAAGGAAAAAAGAAGTGAAATATTTTTCAAGTTAAATGTATTCCAACAGTGGTAGGTTTGGAAGAATCATAGTTCATTTGTCACAGTCAGTCAATAAGCATTTATTAAGTACCTACTTTGTGCCAGGGACTATGCTAAGCACTAGGGTTACAAAAAGTGGCAAAAAACATTGAGTGTTCTAGAAGAGCTCACAACTTAATGAATCCAGATATAGTACTTGTAGGGACCTTGGGAGTCATCTAATGTGATTCTTTCATTTTGCAAAAGGGAAAGAAATAGCCATGGAAAGAAGTAACTTGTATAAAGTCACAAAGTATTAACTTTATATTAATAAATAAAATAAAAAGTATTAACTGTATATCAATACACAAAACCAGGATTTGAATCCACAGTCCTTTCAAATCTTGTGTTCTTTTAAACAAATCACATTGTCACTCTACTGAGCTGTATTATCTTAATTTCTCTGACTTTTCAAAGCAGCAAGATGGAAAAAAGGTCATCCTGGTTTCAGTCACGTTTCTTCCTGAGGAAGGAGGCATTAAATTTATTCAAACTGGCTTCTCTTCTTTCCTTCCTGAAGAGTTGTGGATGTTTACCAGTCATATCTTCTGGGTATCAAACACTAATCTGAAAGCAATTACCTTGATTTTGGCATATGCAAACCTTAGGAGCTCCAGTTATTGAAAATATTGAGCCCAACTGAGAAGTTGATGGCTACAATGATAGTAGTGAATATTCTTTTCAATAGAACTGGATTTCCCAACTCCTGAAGGAAGTTAAAATGGTTAGGAGGGAAGCATTTATAAACAGGATGGGGTTAACATCTAATTATCCCAACTCATGCTGGCCAGCAATTTGATTATCCCTGCTGCAATGGCTTCCAGTCCCTTTGAGTCCAGACCTCCAGTCCAACAGGCTGTGTTCGAGGTCCTCTCTCCATGGTGCTGGCCACTAGTACAATGGCTGAATGGTACACCTGTTGCCTACCAGCTCCTGCAGGTTAATTTCCACTGCTAGAGAAATTGCTCTAATTTGCATTGACTTTCAGTGGACTCCCGCTGGCAAACACCTGGAGCCAATCGCCTGCAGATGACTGCCAGGAGGCCCAGGTGTGCTGCGGAGGCGGAGGCTGCATTGCCCCAGTTCGATCTGACATGATGTCTCAGCGCTTAGAGTGCAAAACAACTACCCCAGGTTAATGAGTCGCAAAGACATTAAAATTCCAAAAAAAGGCACACAAAGCAAGCAAACAAGCAGAGCCTCAAAGGCAACAGTCAGTGACAAGCAAGGGGAAAACACATGCTCTAGATAGCATCAATAAGGGGAGCTGGGGCCTCCTTGTGACAACATTTCCCCAGCCTCTTCCTATCTTATGCACCTCCTCCCCCCCAACACTCCCATTCCAGCATGGGGAAGGATGTTTTCAGTAATGGCAGTCCAGATGGTAACTGTCTTTTCCAGATAATACTTGCTAATGAGTTGAGTATCTACATTTATACATTCTAAGATATCCCCCCTTTCTTCCCCACTGGGCGCTATTTCTGCATTTGGTTTTATACCTGCTGATTCTAAGAAAATGGTTTAATTTCAGGCTTTAAATAGTAGTAATAGTAATCGGTGAACATTTATATAGCACTTAAAGGTTGCCAAGAGCTTTACTTATGTTATGGGGTTTGAGCCTAATGAGGAGCAAATGAATGGAAGTCTCAAAGAGGAAAATTCAGATTTGAGACATGATGTGGTATGAAGGATCTTAGGGAAGCCACTAAACTTTTTTTTTTATCTGTTTCACCTAGTTCACTTGCCAACACATTCAAAGAGCATCCCATAAACATTTTAAACTTAACATATCTAAAATTGAACTTATTATCTTATCCATCTATCTAAACCCTTCCTCTCTCCCCAATTGCCCTTTCACTTTTGAGGGCAACACCATAGTCACAGGCTCACCACTCCACAATGATCTTATATTTCCTGCATTATTGTATAAAGATTTTCTTTTTTGGTCACAACTTTTTGGCAGTCCAATTATTCTTATATTTTCTCTTCTTGATTTATTCTTCAGATCTTTTATTTCTCTTATGAGATGTTTCACATTCTATACTATTTTCTCATTCTTCATAATCTCTTTTGTTATTTCTTGGTCTCTCAAAGCTTCACTGGCTTCTTCTTGCCTAATTCTAATTTTCAGAGTCATTTTCATCTTTGAGACTCTGAACCTCCTTTTCTAATTGGCTAAATTACTTATCATAATCTTATTTCTCTTGAATGGTTTTACTTTTTTTCTTTAGTTTTTCTTCAATATTTCTCATTTAACTTTTGAATTCTTTTTTGAGTTCTATAAATTCTCTCTGGTCAGGGAACCATTTTATGTTACTCCTTGGGTCAGAAGCTTTTTTGTTTTTGTTTTTGTTTTTTTTTTTACTAAACAGTTCTCTGAAGATGAATCTGGTCTTACCTGTTCCCATAATGTGTATCAATGGTGGGATTCTTTTTTCTTTGCTGCTTCATTTAAAACAAAACAAAACAAAAAAAAAAAGAGGTATTATTGCATCTCTAATCACGGGGTGGGGGAGATTATGCCTCAAGCTTCCCTTCAGCTCTCCACTCTGACTAGGAGCCCCAAATCAAGAACTCCACCCTCCTATAAGTGCCCATAGTCAGGAGTTTCCCTGCCCCTCTGCTTCTGTATTCACTAGGTGCTTGTTCTTTCTTGCACAGGGCTGCATCTCAACAGCATAGCAGGGCCTGGTGTTCCCAATCGGCCAAAACTCACTCTGTCTTCCTAGACTAAGGACTCAAATCCCCACTGCACAGTCCTGAAGGTGGAAGTGTCTAGTTCCTGCTGAGGCTGCAGCCACACCCAGCTAGCCCCAAAGGATATCCACTTGAAGTTTTAACCTGGAGGTGTCTGCACTTCAGACAATTTAATCCTGGCCTGGGTTTTTTCTTCAGATCTTGTAGAGTTGTATCAAGAGGACCCCTGTTCTTCCCCAAGTTTTCTTCATTTTTCACCAGTCTGTGTTCACCTGAGGTGCAAATTTGTTCTATTTGTGGGGGAAATTAAGAGAGCTTGAAATTTACCAACCTACTCCAACATCTTCCCCTGTATACCTATTTTATATACAGACTTCTCAGATGAAAAAGGATCATGAATGGAAAAAAAGTCTAAGAAGCCCTGGTATAGATAATAAAGTTAGACAAACAGGATTAAATGATTTCTCCAGCATCACATAGGTAATAAATATCTGAAGCCAGATTTGAACTCATGAAGATAAATCTTCCTGATCCCAAGTCCAGTGCTCTCTTATTGTACCACCTACTTGTCCATTGCCAAAGATCACACAGGTAGTAAATATTTAGAGTTGTTATTTGAACCCAAGTATTATGACTAGAGGCAGTGACCTTCATCTGGCAGGCCATCTTAGACCCCCATCTGGTGGTGTCTTCATAAACCAGCATTATTTGAAATTGGCAAGTATGGAGTTTAATCCAAGAAGATAGCTGGATAAAAAAATCCTGGAGGTCCAAAGAGTTTTTGAATCTACAAAAATGAAATATTTTCCGCATAGATAAAGGGTACAGTATAGGGACTTTTTAAAGAAGCAAATAGTAATCCATCTATGACTTAGCTGATAAATATTATGGATTGGTTGAGTGAAATAAAGTGATCTATCCAGAGCCCTAAACAAGTAACTGTAGGGGTCAGAACTCAAACTCAAATTCCCTTGATTCTTAAGTCAGTGCTCTAGTTTTGCCATCTAGTTTCTTCTATCCAAAACATACATATGATAGAGATACGGACAATAATCCCACAAGAACAGGTATCCACCCTTGTTCTTCATTATATCCTTGATAATACTTAGCATGGTACCTTGAAAAATAGTAGGTACACAATAAATATTTGTTACAAGAATGAATAAATGAATGGATAAATGAATGAGTAAATGAGTCAGAGGAGAACTTGAAAGCAGTGCCTCATCACAAGCAATTCAATTATTTCCTTTCTGACAGCTCAGCTGCCTTCTCATTAATGATCTAGCTCAATTGGGTCTGATGTAAATATTCACTCAGTCTCCCCATGCTCCAACAACTAAGTTAGCAGTCAAAAACTCAAAGATGGCACCCATGAATCAAATGTTGTCTTGATTTGATAGAGTATTAAACTGGCATCAGCAGAACAGAGATGCCAGAGAGTCAACAAAAAAATTCTGGATAACAGCCCAAGGTTATCACCAGGTTAATTATTCTGCAGATCTATAACCAAATTATTAATTATTCCATTTGGATTTAATAATGATTATAATTTATATTAATATGGCAATTATATATTTACAAAGCCCATTCATTTTCATTCATTCATTCATTTAATCAACAAATGCTTATTAAGTAATTAATTGGGTCATAGAGATGAGTTTAGATGAAACAGTCATTGTCATCAAAGAGTTACATTTTAGAAAGCAAGGATGGTATGAAAACAATGCAAATATATATGTATATGTGTGTACATTATATATACATATATACATTTACATATACAGACAGATAAATATTTTACAACATTATATAATAAGCAAAAAACTGGTGTTCAGATGAAAATCTAGGGCTAGATATATAGAGCTAATTATCATCTTCCTAGAGATGATATTTCAATCCTTTGGAACTGATGAGATCATCAAGTGAGATATAGGAGAAAAAGGGCCTAAGACGGAGCATTGGAGGACATCCCCAGTTAATGAGTTACTTGGATGAAGGGGACTAAATAGAAAGAGTATGAATGAGAACAAATCACAAACAGGCAGGAAATGATCACCCACTTTCTGTTTAAAACTATGACTATAATAAAACCCATTCTACTTTTTGAATGTTATTGTTATAAAGAAATCTCCTTACCTTATCCCCCTTTTCTTATATAAGGATTTAATTTGCCTCTCTAGAATTTTTCCCATTGTTCCTAGTGTAAATTTCTGGAATCAAACAGAAAAAATCTAATCTTTTTTTTTCATGTGATAGTTCTTTAAATATTTGGAGACATCCTTTGATGTCTCTTTTCAGCCTAGATACCAGAAATTTAAAAAAAAAAATCTATGTTATGGTTTCAAATTGTGTAACTGTATTGATTATTCTTCTTTGACTTTGTTCCAGCTTGCCAGAGGCCATCCAAAAATGCCCAGTTTCATTTACACTTGTAAATGGAACTGGGTAATTTTTGGATATACTAATGCAAGTGTGGATGGCAATGTACAATGATACCACAACATCCCTCATTCTAGATAATCACTACCCACTGATGATGTCTAAACCTGAAGTGACCTTTTTTCCTATTTATTCCTTTTTCTATTATTTTCATATTTTTCCTCCCTGCCTCTCTCTCTGTCTCTGCCTCTCCATCTCTTTGTTTCTCTCTCTCTCTCTCTGTCTCCCTCTCTCTTTCTCTGTTCTCTCTGTCTCTCTTTGTCTCTCTGTCTCTGTCTCTCTCTCTCTCTCTCTGTCTCTGTCTCTGTTTCTCTCTCTCATATAATTGAACACAATTCAGAGGTAAATGGCTGTGTATAAAGAAACCCTAAACTCCTTCTTTTTAAGTGCTCAATATCCATTAAAAAAGTCTAAGCTTGAATTCATTTTTTTCTTTTCCTTTTCCTTTTCCACTTCCTCTTTCTTTTGTTCCTTTCAGCTTCTATAAAGGATTAATATTCTTTAAAATTTTAGGCATTTTTTCATGTAAATTCTTATTTAGCTATGTTTGTTTCTTTGATCTTAAAATTGAAGTGCTGATATGTTGGAGCGTGAATTACACAATCCAATTATACATAATTCTTTAATATAACTCCCAGGCCCAGTGACTGGGCCTGGGATCCAGTGACTAGCTTAGTCAAATTCAGAGACTCATCACCAGCCTGACCAAAAGGTAAGTATTATTTTTGAGGGGTGGGGCATTATAGCAGCTCTCTAAGATTATCTATCAATGTATGGGAAGGGGGTTGCAATCTCCATTGATATATACATGCATATTAAAATACAAAACCTTGAAACACTAAAGCTTACTTCATTTTTTTAGATTATTGCTTATCATTCTGACAAGAACTTATTAGAACCTGTTTGCACCATCCACTATGCAAACCCTCTCTTCTACCTCTATGTATCTGATAAGCCTTCATTCAGGTAATTTACAAATATGTTGAATAATGAAGGCAAAGACAGATTATTGGGAGTACTGTCTAGATTGACTCCTCCAGATTGACATACATCAGGTAATAGCAATTTGAGGAAAAGAATGGGACTGGTGGTTCAACCAATTCTAAAAGTTACCTACAGGTATCAGTATATGGTTAGCATCCATCTATCTTGTCCACAAGTAGAGTATTATTGTGATTATTTTCTTGTTCTCATCTTTTTATGATGGTGCTCAAATTGAAACAGTATGAGGACAATTCACTATCTTACTATTATTATTTTAGATTTACTGTTCTATGGACTATGGCACAGGTGGATAAAATAATTGTTCTGTGATTGGAAAAAATATCTGGGATGTAATCTTATTTTCTGAAGGTTTATGGAATGTATCTTCAGAACATCTCTATTAACATACAAATCAATAGGAATGATATGCATTTCATCTTGTCTCCACATGGTTTTAATTTTTCCTCCTAAGTTATTATATCTTGAAATTTTTGACACCACATAGTATAGAGATGAGAACTATATGGCATGGCAATATCTATTAAAAGTTGTTTTTAGATTTGTATGGTTAAGTGTTTGATCTGGGCAATTGAAGGTGATAGTTTTGCCAGAGATAACATTCTGTTTCAAAAAGTTTAGTTATTGAAGTCTCAAGAATCTTTTAAAGTCTATATTTGTAGCATAGGATTTGTCAACTCTGGTTTATGAAATATAGTGTGTTTCTGATATACAGTTCTAATCACTGTTATGTTTTTCTAATTATTCAGTTGGTCCTACATTTTTTTTACAATCTTCAAACCATTTGTTGCATAGTTTGACATATCCTCATATATTGTCATAATTATTTCAATTTTTATATTGTAGATTTTATTAAATGATAAAAATATGTATAACTGTATAGAATACACAAATATATATGTATGTATGTGTGTATATAAATATGTACTAAGTAACATATATTTGTTAATTCATATATATTTCATATTGTAGATTTTATAAAGAGAAAATTATATCTGTATATATATAAAACACAAAAATATAATGTGTGCATATATGTGTGTATGTATGTATACATATTTGTATACATATATTGAGTGATTATATATTTGATGTATACATATATGTACTATGTATGAAGCAATTTACAAATATGTTTATACAAAGATATATTCATATATATATATATGACATTTACTACAACCTTTTAAGATATATTTTTAGTCCTTATTAATTTCTTACCTTTAAAGCTAAAGTTTAAAGAGTTTGACTTGCTCAAGATCACACAGTTATTAAGTGTCTGAGAGGTGATCTAAAACCAGGCCTTTCTAATTCTGCATCTAATCTTCTATCCACTCTGATATTAACATGTTATTTACTGAAATGCAGGTACTCTAGACTTCCTGATCTATAAGTCTAATAACTTTGTACAAAAATGTAAATTTTGTGTAACTTATTAACAAATCCATACTAGCTAATAGTGATCACCATTTCACTTTTTAGCTCTTTGCATGTTGACAAGAATTAAATTAAGCCAATAAACTTATAGTATGTTAGTCACTTTTTTTGTTTTTTAATAAGTTTTTTATTTTCAAAATATATACAAAGAGAGTTTTCAACATTTACCCATGCAAAATGTGATATTCCAAATTCTCTCCCTCCCTTTACCCCACCACAGCCCCTAGACAGTAAGTAATACAACATATATTAAACATGTGTAATTCTTCCATGCATATTTCCACAATTATCATACTGCACAAGAAATATCAGATCATAAAGATCAAAAAATTAGAAAGACAACAAAATGCAAACAAGCAAACAACAACAAAATGAAAATATTATGTTGTGATTCACATTTTATCTTTCTGGATGCAAATAGCTCTCTCCATCACAAGTATATTGGAATTGACCTGAATCACCTCATTGTTGCAAAGATCTATGTCTATCAGAGTTAATCATTGTAGTGTCTGGACTAGCTCTCTGGAGGATCTGGGTACTAGCCTGAGTAATTGATATTAGAAGAAGAGTGAAGAGGCAGCACCCACATGGTTGGTCAAATATAGAATCTGTTTATTCCAAATTCTCTCAGCCTAATATCCTAATCTCTCAGCCTAATAATATCCTAATACCCTTATATAACCATAATGCACTAGGGGCAGCTAGTTGATGTAGTGGATAGAATACCAGCCCTGAAGTCAGGAGGACCTGAGTTCAAATCTGAGCTCAGACACTTAGCACTTCTAGCTATGTGATCTTGGGCAAGTCACTTAACCCCAATTGCCTTCAAACAATAAAAAAAAAAACCCACTATAGCACACTGAGCATCCTCTAACTATATACTACACATTTGGGACCACATAAATAACTTGCTATTGTGTGTAAATGTCTCTTTGTCACTTGATATCATTCTGCTTTAATTCTAACACAGATTGTCACTAACCCCTGACTTCTCAGGAAGGGCAGGAGCCCTTGGGGGAGATGGGGAGCTGAATCAGACACTGTCAAGCAAAGTTCCTTTTACGGACTAAAGGGTCTTATACCTTGCCCAGGGTTCCCCACTATCTCTACAAATCTACTAATCTTTTTGTTGCTGTGTACAATGTTCTCTTGGTTCTACCCACTTCACTTAGTATCACTTCATATAAGTCTGATACCTTTCTGACTTCTTTTCCATTAAAAAAAATAAAGACAGCATGAGTTTATCATTGTTCATGTGTCATTTATCTCAATAGTCAAAGATTCTCAAAGATAATGAATAACAATTTAGCAATCACAGCTACAAATTCTTATAGTCCTATGTAATATAGTTCATTACAGGCCTGATGACTTAATTCCTTAAGCCTTTCCCTTATGACTCCTATTGACTATCCTCATTTATTTTATTCTTCAAGTCCTGATTTTGTTATATATCTTTACTAGTCTGAATCTATTCTTCTTGGTAAAGAAAGTAAAAGAAAATGAATTGAATATTTGTGTCTTTTCTCATGTCCATTATGATTACCCATAGGTATTAAGTAATGATTTTTGCCTCTTCTTAAGTTTTCATCTTGCCACTATACATACACATACACAGCAAGACTTTAGTTATTTTAGTATGAGTTGGGATATTCTGCTCTACCCTAATTAATATAATTACAAGGTGTCAGACAGCATGTTTCAATCAATCAACTATAAGTATAAAATATTATAAATTTGAGAAGAATAAAGGTCTGTTATCACTAAATTAAGACAGATGACTCCAAAAAATCAATATTTTATGATTGGCTGGGCCCATGGTTAAAATAGCAATCAAGTTCGGAATGACAAAATCCAATAGTGAAGAAACTCCAGACCCTCAAAGTCTCTGTTTCTGTCTCTCCATCTCCATCTCTGTCTCTCTCTTCTCTCTTGTGTCTCTGTCTCTGTCTGTCTCCTTCTCTCTGTCTCTGTCTGTCTGCCTCTCTCTCTTTGCCTCTCTCTCCTCTTCCTCTCTCTTTCCTGCTCTCCCTCTCTCCTTTCATTCTGCCCCGATTTGACTTTCTGAGTTGAGAAGATCCAAAGATTGCATGAGAATTAATTGTGATTGGAGTAAATAGTTAGTATCCAAAACAATAGCTTTCATCCTCTCCTTCTTTAGCACCCAAATAGAATTGGGAGAAAAGTGTACCACTAGCAGCAGATAAATAGCCTGACAGAGCAAAAGAACATTCTGATTCACCAGTCTAGGAGAGATATGTTACCCTGTGAGGAACAAGCCCAATGGAGAAGTTCATTTATTACTAATATCATGCCCTACAGCAAATTTCACAAGGACTCTACAAAGGGAGAAAAGAACTTTCAGTAGCTAAAAGGTATAGATCTTTGCTTGTCTACATGCTTTTTTATGTTTACACAACTAATTCACCATAATTGTAATCTAAATTTAAGAGCACTCTTCCTCTAACTTATGTGATTATTTGTGGGAAAGTATACTATGGGCTTTAGAGATAAGTGTATATTCTGTAATAGCTGTTCTTTCTATACCATTCTAGTAAATGTTCTTTTCTAAAAACTAATTGAAAGCAATCTGACTAATGTTACAGGACACATTCTGGTAGGGGTTTGTAAATCAGATTAAGTGAAATCTAGCCCCGCAGACTTCTCCAAAAGAACACCAAGGGAGTGATCACATTCACTTTGAGACCCAACCTGGAATATGACTGGAAATTATGGAAATGGTCACAGAGAGGGTAATACATCAGCATAAGCCTCAGATAATTCTAGGATTATATACTTGACATTTGTTCAGAACTTTCTTTAATCTCTATAGTGATAGTATCTCCTGTCTGTTCTTACTTCCATCCTTGTAATTGTATGGTTTTGAAAATCTGAGATAGTTGATGAGTTCTCTGTAAAACTACATTAGTTCATTTATATATTTCTCCCTATTTATCATTTTTTATATAAAAATCATTTGTTGATAAGCAGAAAAATCTGCAAAGACTTTTGTGAGCTGATGCAAAGTGAAATGTATTGTTTACTAAGTAACAGTAATATTGTATGACAATCAGTTGTGAATGACATAATTATTTTCAGCAATACAACGATTCAAGACAACTCTAGGACTCATGAGGAAACGTTATCCATATGGAGAGAAAGAACTGATGGTATTTGAATGTAGATTGAGGCCTAAGTTTTTTTCCTTTCTTTTTTTTGAGGGATTTTGGCTTTTGTTTTTTGTGGAAGATTTTTGTTTGTTTGGTCTATGCTTTCTTTTACAACATTATTAGTGTGGAAATGTTTTGCATGACTAGACACATGCAACCTATGCTGAATTGCTTGAATGCTTGGTGAAGGGAGTGGGAAGAATGGAGGAAGAGGAACTAGAATTCAGTTTTGGAAATAAAAACAATTGTTTTTTCATGTAACCTGGGAAAAATAAAATACTAAATTAAAAAAGTTTTTAAAAAAAGAATTATTTGCTTTTTTTTTTTTTTACCAGATTTCATTCTCAAGAACTCCTAAACTTTCCTGGGCTCTCTCTCACTATAGATCTTCAAGCAGAAACAGGAGGACCACTTGTCAGTATTGTTAGAGTGCACATCCTTTTCCTGAATGGTTTAAATAAGATGACTAGTGAGGTATCCTCCAAAACAAAATCTGTGATTCTGTGATTCTTCAGCCTCCTTTATAAAATTTTAAATCATGGAGTTTAACTATTATTTTTCTAAATTTTCTCAAATCTATTCTACTAAAGTCTGTTGTTCATGACACATTCTTAGCCTTCCCTTACTTGTTAAGCATGAATACTGATTTGAGATGGTCCTTTCCTAGCAATCACCTATTCTTTATTGCTTAGAACCAGGTTAAGAATGGTAGTTCCCTTTATTGTTTCCTCCAACACTTGAAGAATGAAAATTATCATCAAAAGAATTCAAGAATTTATCAGTAGCTTAACACTTGGCAGAGAAACTGCTGAAGCACATATGCTTGATTGATTGAAAGATTATCACTAATTAATTATACTATAACATCAGCTTTGTGATCTGTTTCTACAATTCATTAGCTTATTCCTCTTTCTAACCTGATGGTTTAATGGCCTATTTCCTCTATGGTATGTTCTCCTCTACAACATTAGGACTGGATATAGAGATGAGGAATTAATAGGGGAAAAGAGTGAAATATCAAGATGGAAAGCCGGATTGTGAGCCTAGGTGACCACAAGTATGGTCTCTACTTTTAAGGACTTAATACTTTCCTTCTAGATTATATTGGGGAGGGGAGATTCTTCTTGCATTTATCCACTCATCTTTCCAGCCTCAGGGGATTTGTGCTAGAGTCACACACATATCATGTCATGCTAGACTTCCAGGATTTAGAAGGTTGAATCTTTAAGAATCTCAGGACAGACTGCTATGGACATGTGACAACTTGGGCTTATGGTGTCATTGTCTGAGTATATACCCTAGCCAATTGTGCACACACATAGCATTGGGATGTTACTATTCCCCATTATAGGTGTCTTTGTATCCTGAGTGTTGCTATCTCTGTAGATTATAAACTACAAATATTTCACTACAGTCTCTGTCATGCTGGGAGCCTTCAGCCTTGTTTGCCTATGCTTCTGGCTTAATGGCTCATCTATCCTATTGGCCAAACTTTTGCTAGGCTTTTTGTACAGCTCAGGGGGAGAAAAATCACTTAGTAGAGTTGCTCATTGGATTTCTTAATTTTTTATCCAGTTTAATATTTTTTAGTGGAGTAGGGTTTAGTATGGCCTGCTCATAATCATCTGGCCTGCTCTTCTGTATATTTCAAAAAATGTTTCAGTGACCCCCTTTATTTGTTTCTTTCTCCCTCCTTCATTACCTTCATTCATCTACCTTTCCTTCCTTCCTGTTTCTTTCTTTCTTTCTCTTTCTTTCTTTCTCTCTATCTCTCTCTCTTTCTCTCTCTCTCTCCCTCCTTCCTTCCCTCCCTCCCTCCCTTCCTTCCTTCCTTCTTTCCTTCCTTCATTCCTTCCTTTCTTTCTTTCTTCTCTGTCTTTTTCTCTTTCCTTAAATAGAAAAATAAATTTTATAAGGTATATATTTGAGCAAAACAAATTTTCACATTGTCCATGTCTAAAAATGTATGTATAAATCTACATCTTAAGTCAATTACCTGTCAAAACAGGGATATCATGCTTCATCATAGACACTCTACTATTGTGGTTTGTTCTTGCATTTATCAGAGTTCATAAGTCTTTCAAAGATGTTGATTTTTCATAAAGTTGTTATTGTATAAAATCTCCTCAATCTGCTCACATCACTTTTTGGCAGTTCATAGGAGTCTTTCAAACTTTCTTGACAACATCCCTTTTGTCATTTGAATCAATCATATCGACTTTCATTAATTTACCATCATTTGTTTACCATTCCTCGACTGTGGGCACCTCTTTGCAATGCTCTCATTTTATATATGAGGGATCTGAGAGAGCGGAACTGATTTTCCCAATTTCACAAAATTAATACTTATTTCATATAGGTTTTTAATGAATGTCTTCTTAATGCTGACTGATGCCCTATATACTATATTGGTGGTACTTCTACTTACTATTATCTTATATAAACCATTTAATTTTTCTGGGTCTGTTTGCTCTTCTGTAAAATTAAGAGAATTGGACTAAATAGCCTCTATAACCTCCTCAGGGACTGTTTGGAACAAGTTAAATCAGTTTGTATGAGCCAATTGTCAAATTATCAATTTTATGTGAGCATTTCCACAATTGGGAAAATCTACAAACCAGGGCTTGATTTATTGTTTTGTTGATTAATTAGATTTAAGAATGTGTTAACAATGCAGATTGAATTTCGTAGTATAGCATTGGAAAAAAAATCAGGACAGACAGTTTTAAACATTTCCTACCATACTCCTAGGTCTCTTCCAGCTACAAATCTATGATTGATTAAATATATTGCTGGCAAACATTGTCCAATGGGCGAAATTTGAAATAGAGTATTTCCACATTTTTACAGCTTCTGGGAATTAAACATTACTTTTTTATTTTTTATGTAAGATTTTCCATGGATTTTTATTGTTATTTAAAAGTGGAATACTACTGAATCATTTTTAAAAATTCATGGAATTTTAAGGAGTTTTTGAGCTATAACGGATCTTAGAAACCTTCCAGTTCAAACCCTTCATTTGATAGAATTGAACAGTTTATCTCTTTACTTTGAAAGGCTGAATTGATTTTTAAGACATGAACAATGGCATATGGAAGACTTTCTCCAATATGTTGAGAATAGGACCAAATGGATATTGTGACAAGAGAAAGTATCCTAGCTCTTCAGCATAAGTTCCTTTGATTTCACATGTATTTTTCTACATCTGCATTTCCAGATGTCTGATATCTCTCTCTCTCTCTCTCTCTCTCTCTCTCTCTCTCTCTCTCTCTCTCTCTCTCTCTCTCTCTCTCTCTCTCTCATAGCATTAATCAAGAGTTCCATGATGCCACTGCTGCTTTAAGAGAATATTCCAATATTGTTCCTGGCAATACACTGATAGTAGTGACTGCAGATTTTGTGTTAGACCTGAAAAATTGTCACTAGCATTTCAAGGTTTCAAACCATCTGAACTTGCTTACTTTATTTGCCAGTATTTCCTTGGGAATTTGCACTTAAGAAAGTAACAGGTCAAAAAACCTGCCTTAATGCTTAAAAAAAAAAAAGCAAGCTACAGAGTACTTTTCAGCCTAGTCTGAAATGGCTAAGTTGTAATAGCTTCCTCTAGGGGCCCTATTACATTCACTGTGATTTAAGTGAGGGGTAGCAGTGCTCTGGGATTTGCCATTGGGGGATAACCATCATATTTATAAATGTACCTAGCTAGCTGAGAGTATAGACCTGAATAGATACAGTCTGACTTGGTCATAATTCGATATCCAGGATGAGAGGACAGCCCCCAAACTGAAAAACAATAATAATCCGGAGAGATAAAGTGATGACAAAAAAGACAGTAAACTTTTCTAGATGAAATGTCCAATATGGTGAAAAACCCTGTGGATATTTAGTATCTCATCTGACCTAAGAAGCCTACAGACCCAAATCTCAAGTTTCAGATAATCTCTGGTTATAAATAGAGAGACATTTTCTCAATGGAAAATGTAGAAAAACTGGCTTGCCATCTCTACTTACATTAATACTTATTAATAATTGTATTCCTGCCTATATGTTTCCTTCCAAATACAATAGTTGGGATATTGATCTGGAGAGCAGGTAATGAGGAAATTCAGTTAAAAGTAAAGTGGTGAACAAAGTTTATATTATCATGAGTTGCTAATATTAGCTAAAATTTACTTACTACTTTACAATTTGATAAGTACTATATGTGTGTTATACACATATATAAAATTGTATATGGTATGTAAAATATTTAGTCATATATCATATATTTGTGTATTATAAACACATATACATATTATATATAGATATATGTAAGATATTTAATTGCACAAATATGTATATGTGTGTATATGTATGCATATATATATGTGTGTAACAAAACATTATTTAATCCTCAAAATAACCTTATTATTGTATAATGTATAATGAAATATTATTATCATGGGGCAGCTAGGTGGCGCAGTGGATAGAGCACCAGCCCTGAAGTCAGGAGGACCTGAGTTCAAATCTGGCCTCAGACACAATATTTCCTAGCTGTGTGACCCTGGGCAAGTTACTTAACCCCAATTGCCTCAGCAAAAAAGCAAAAAGAAAAGAAAAGAAAATAAAAAAGAAAAAGAAATATTATTACCATATTCTTAGCTCCATTTTGTGGAAAACAACTCAGACCAAGAGAGGTTAAAGGAACTTAACCAGGTCACTTAACTGGTAAGTGAAAGGATTTGAAAAATTCACCAAATTCTACATTCTGTCTGCTGTACTATCCATTTACCCCGGTGAGTCTGAGATGACACCACAGTGAAGTACTTTTTTATTTTATTTTGCATTATTTTTTATTATAGTAATTTTCTTTGGTCCCTTTACAACTTATTAAAATATTGAGTTGATTTGTTTGAAACCTCACAAGGTTTTCAAGCTCCTGAGAGGTCTTTGATCAAACTATAACTACATTTGGTTCATGGCAATTAAAGGATAGAGGATGATGATTATAATCATAATAAGAAATATAGTCATGGAGAAGCTCATGATGTGTGTGTATGTAGGTTTCAACTTATAATTGATGAACTCCAAAGAAGAACAAAAAAGAATTTTAACACTTTAGGATTTGCAAAGGAGTATGCATACATACATACACATGTGTGTGTGTGTGTATTAATTCATTTGATCCTTACAACAGCACTTTAAGGGAAAATGAGCAAAAGAGTCAAATGGCTAGAATAAGAGATGTCAGGAGGTAGCCATCATCAGGCAGATGAATTATAATTGACATTGTAGGATGGAAAACCCAAATTGATGGGATTGGATAAAAATTCATTTGGATTTTTTAGTATTATTATTTGGACACAGTGTGGTATAGTACAAAGAAGGTCAGTCAGAATCAGGAAAACCTGAGATCAAGTTGTATGACAGATTTTAACTCTGTGACTAGGAGCAAATATTTTACTCTTGTGGAGGAAGCAGAGAATAGAGCCCTGGGCTTGGAGTAAGGGTAGATTTAAGTTCAAAGCTGGCCTCAAGACCTTACTATCTTAGTGACTCTGGGCAAGTCATGTGATATCTGTCTGCTTCAGTTTCTTCAACTTTGTGAAATGGGGATAATGGTGATGCCTACCTTCCAGGAGATTTGTGAGGATTAAATGAGATCATATTTGTGATGCACTTAGCATGGTATCTGGCACATAGTAGCCATTTAATAAACATTTGTTTCTTCCTTCTCTATATACCTAAGGCACCCTTCAATGCTCTGTCTTAGACAAATTGCTGATTTTCATCAGTGGAGAAATAGTATCATTATCTATTGGAGGTCAGGACATCTAGACAAGCCTATCATTCTACATAAGAAGAAATAGATAGCAAGATAAGCAAAGTGACTTACTTAAGGTCATATAGGCAGTAAGAATCAAAAGTGGGGATTCAAGTTATATCTTTGGACTCCAGAGACAATTCATTATGCAGAATCTGAAGGATGAAATCATAGAACTGCATCACATACATAATACATATAAATAGTTAGAGACAATGAGCTGAGACAGAGAGACAGAAAGAAACAAACACAGAGAGACAGAGAGATAAGAGTGAAACACACACACACACACACACAGAGAGACAGAGAAAGATACAGAGAGATTAAGACATAGTGAGAGAGGAAGAAGGGAGGAGAGGAGAATGGAGGGAAGAAGAGAAGAGGAAAGAAAGAGATGTTTTATAAAAGTTCATGCGGTTTACAAATGTCACATATTTCTAATAATAATAGCCCACAACTACATAGTTCTTTTTCACATTAGCAAAACCATTTCCTCAGAACAAGTCTTTGAGAGAAATGGCATAAGAATTATTATTGTTCCCATTTTATAGGTTGGAAAGCTGACATTCAAAAAGTTTAATAATTTGCCTAATTTTACAAAATATTGTTTTTCTTTAGGTCAAAATCCCCAGTAGGTCATAAAGACAAAGTTAGGATTACAATCTAGAGATCCCAAAGATATCTCTCTTTCCACTTCATTAGGTTTTCAGTTTCAACATCATTTTTATTTTTTTTTAATTTTCAGAAATAGCATAGTATTTTGGGGAAAGCCAGGGAAGTCAGGGACTCAAATTACACTTCTGAGGCTTATCAACTAAATGACTATGGACATATCATCCAATCATATTGAGATCGAGTTTCTTCATTTATAAAATGGACATAATAATATAATACTTATTTCATAAAGTTGTTACTAGAATAGAATGAAATATTGTGCAAAACCATTTAAAACATTAAAACTTTTTCAAGTATTTTTGTCATTTTCATGGTATAAAAATCAAATTCTATATTTTTTTTTTGTGGGAAGATCACAGATGGTCCAAACTTCAAAAATGAATTTACATGCAAGACAAGGGACAACTCTACTGACACTGTCAAGTATTGAGCCCTCTTCTATGCTCTGGCAGGAAATCATATAACCAAACTCATTAAAGCTTCTCCACAATCCAATTAAGATCTCATAAGACACAGCATACAAGCTAGTTAATGGTACAGAAGGTAAAACATTTCTCACTGTCAGGGACCCTAATGTGGATCAATGCCATCATTTTTTTCTGAGGCAAGAAGGTTACATTTTGAGACTTTCACCCCTGGCTAAGGACTTTAACCAGGCAGAGAGGTAAGGAAGGTATTTTTATTGTTTCTAAAAAACAGTAAAACTGAAAGAGAGAAATTGTTACTTCCCTGAAGCTTTAGAGGGAGTCTGCTACCAAAGAGTTTCTAAGAGAGAGAAAAAAAATCGATGAGAAGAAAGAATTCTGGGATTTATGTTTGAATGATATGTACTGATTAACACTAAAAAAGTAATCCACTGTGCAGTAACATCTCAAGTATGAAGTGTGATTTCACCAGGGAGGTTTATCAAGCATAGAATGAGAGGAAGGCAATCACATTAAAAAAAAAAAAGCTAAATAGGAAAGGATATTTTAATCTGGAAATTTATCATCTCTTCATAATTTCATGACACACAAAAGTCAAACTGTGACTTAGGTGGTTTGTGATGCACTTAAAATCTCTGTACAAACATCTCTCTAAAGTCATCTTTCCAAATGCAATGTTAAACCTTCAACATCACTCATTTAAACCTGCCTATATTTGTAGGCAGCACCTCGGTCAGCTCCAGTTCCCTAGCTCTCTGATGCTGTTCTTTGTTTTGTTCTCCTGTCAAGTCTTCTGAGCTGGTGTCTTCTTCAGTGAAGTATTTCTATATTACATTGCTGACTACAAAGGTGGTTTGTATGCTTAGAAACTAGCTCGAGGACTTAAAGCTCTTTTCTATTCTGCAGTCGTTAATTTTTCATTTACACGGCACCTTATGAAAGGTAGTCAACACACTTAACAATACATTGTACAGCCATAAATATTGTATTGGGGATATAATCCATACAATTTACAAGTTTCATTTTCAGTAGGTATCTGTATAATGCTAGGAATTTTAGCACTGGTCAAGTGTACATTTTTAATAATATCCTCTATAATCACTAGGAAACAAAGGACCTACACTTTAATAGGAACTCAAGACATTAGCTGCAGCTTCTGCTAAACTCTGTAAAGCCTAATAAAGCAGTTTTATGGAAAAGTCTTTTTTTGTAAGGAAGAAATATTACTTAGATTTCATCAGCACATAAAAATGTTATCTCAGGAATACTGGATAATTCATATATTTCTAAATTACAACACATTCCGGTCACTTGAACATGAGATCATTCTAATTTTTTTCTTTCAAAAAATAGTTTGGATTGGGTCATGTTTTGCATTTTGCCCCATTAGAATTAATGATGTTATTTACTGAGTACCTGATTCTGTGGTTGTCTCACTTCCTGCAAGGTAGTTCATAGGAAGTGGCAACATAATAAAGAAGGAAAATATTATTTGTTCTCTTTCCCAATTCTCAAGAGCCTGGTGTAAATTCTACCTGATAATATGTGTTTATTTTGTTCTATGTTCCTTTAAGGCTCAATATATAGGAGGAGGCAGCTGGGATTTTCAGAGACATAGCCTTTGTAGGTGTCTACTCTTGAACACCTACAGAGACTACACTTGATCTGGGAAACAAAATATTCTCAGCTCTGGAAAGCCTTGATCCAGGAAACAAAACTGTCTCATGCTATGGAACTTCAACTGGAGGGTTTCAACTTTCTCCTCTCTACTCCCAGGAGAGGCCAGAAGCATCAGACAGCAAGGACTCAACTGAGCCAGGCATAATACATATTTTCCTAATATTATCTATCCTGGAATGAAGACACTTCATAATTCTAGAACATATTAAATTTCATAGTTATTAGCCAATTTTTGTGTCACCACAAAAATGAAGGTATTGCTAAAGTAATAATATAATATAATAATAATAATCCTGCCTCATATTTATTTATAAAATGCTTTACACATATAATTTGTTTTCTTTGGATCTGACTATTGTTATAATGATTTTGGAAGTGAGATATGACAGCATCCTCTGGTCACAAATCTTTACTTTATCCTAAATAAGGACTTTTGAAATTTTGCCAAGTTATAGACCTTATAATCTACGTAAGGGCTGAAGACCCTAGAAACTACTATTTCACATCCTCTCTGCTCCCATAGCAGCTACTAAAAGGGGGAGAAACATTTGGGCAGCTTCTAGTATTATTATACTTCCCAGATATTGCTAGCATTTCTGATTGGCGTTTTCAATGGTCACTGGCCACAGGGAGAGAGATATAACCATTGACTGTTATCACACAGGTTGGGGATCCAGAACCAATCTTTAAGGAACATCAGCTGCACTTGAAAGGGCAGTGAACTAAGACAGGATATCCCTGTGTCCTAAGGCAAGCAAATATCTCACAGACTATTTCTGTATCTTTAAAATGAGGTGGTAGGACTGAAGGATATCTACCTCTAAGATTGCATGCTTCTATGATGAGTATCACAGTCATGAAGGCAGAAAATTTTGTGGAAATTATGAGACAGAAAGAAAGAAATAGAAACACAGAGACAGACAAAGGAGGAGAGACAGAGAGTCAAAGACCAAAAGAGCAAGGGAGTAATGAAGAGAGAAAGAGAAGGGAAAAGAGATGAAAAGATAGGGAGACAAAAAAAGAACACATTTAGTAAGTGTTGGGAATAAAATACAAACAAATAAGATAGCACCTATTCTCAAGAAGCTTACATTCTAGTCAGGGATGTTGAAATATCTGATAAAGAGACTAGGGACCGTAGGTCACCAAGATATCTATCATGAAGAAGAGAAGATTTAGTAGGAAGTAAATACCTTTCTTTACTTACTTGAAGATCTGTTTCATAGAAAAGAGAATATTCAGAATTACAGGCAATGAGTAAAAGTTAGAAATGAGAAAATTTAGGCTTGATATTAGGAACAATCTTTCCAACAATTGTATCTTTAAAACGGAATGGGCCACCTCTGAAATTATCAGGTATTCCTTTATTGTTTGAGTTGGATGACTATTATTTACATAAATTGGTGGCAAATTCTTTTCCAGGCATGGGTTGAACAATATAATCATAGAGGTTCTTTCTAATCTGATAATTTGTAATTCTACATCAAAATTATCATAAGCATGCAATCCCTTGCTCCTTCAGCTAGTTGCCAAATCTTTGAAGTTCAAAAGCAACTGAGATCTCAGAGATAATCTAGTTTAATCTATAACTGAACAATAGTTTGTACTACAATTTATTCATCAATAGTCATCTAATTTCTGTTTAAACATTTCTAATGAGAGGATATGTAATACAATATCATCATAATATCTAGCATTTTACATTATGTTTTAAGATTTTTTTAAAAAGCTGTGTACATGTTTTAATTCATTCACTTTTGTTTAGATCTAAGTGACAGAAATATTTTCCTGATATCGAGTCTAAATATGACTCATTGCAACTTCTACACACTGTTTTTGATTATGTTTTATAGGGCCAGCTTTCCATGTAAAAATCCTTCAAATCCTTGTAAGTCTCTTTTATGTTCTCTTCTTTGTCCTCTTCTTCAGGATAAAGAGCCTTACTTCCTCCAACCTATTTTCACATGGAATAAATAGAAGACCTTTAACTTTTCTGGTTGTGTTTTTCTGGGTGTTTCCCCTATCTAGTTTGTAGTGATCTTATGAAAGCTATTTTGTTTTAAAATGGCAGATGGAGAAACAATATAGAATACTGATGATGAGAAATCTACATTCTTCATAAAGACATGGCTCAAAAACAGAATCTTGAACAACCGTCCTCAACATAAAGAAAAAAAAAACATTTGCACTTTTCATCTGTGGGAGCTGCTTTGTTGCTTCTTTTATCTTTCCCATACTGCCTTGTCATATGTGTGTATTTTCTTTTTTTTCTCTTATCCCTGATGGATTGATCCCTTGGTCCATGAGCCACCTTCTACTAGATATTATTTTTTGACTACACCATCCATGAGCCTGACCTCTTAAATGGCATGATTTTTCCTGACCTTGATTTTTTACTAAGTATCCCAATGGCCTCTTCTAAAAACACATAAAACCCTCTGAAAGGCAAGGGGAATTACAGATGTCCTTCACTACCTATAACCCTCATTCTCTTTAGTCATCCACAAATCATCATACTCAACTCAATCTAAAAAACAATAACTATAAGATGGAATTGAATTAAATAACCATTTTAGAGCTTTTACATGACACCTGCATTACTGATTCATTCCATTTTTCAACTGGTTATTTTTTTTTATTTGAAATAGCAATGACATAGCAAAAAAAAGGGTTTTTTCTGGATAGGTTAGCTGTCTTAATCTAAATTACCTAGCTTTTTTCCATCCATGATTTGGTCTTCATTGACAAATAGAATAGAAATTGCTGGAAAACATGAGAGGAAACAGAAAGTAGAGATCTCTACCAGGGAGCAGCCTATGACAGTAAATTATTGAAATTAATCACATTATTTCTATTGGCCAGATAAGTTACTTTCTTCAGCTCACTGAATTTTTGTGTACAATTTCAAGATTAGTGAAATTGTGATATTATTGCATCTGGAGCAAAGCAAACATCATGACACATGAATATTGTCTAAAGGAATTGGGGATATCTGACTGGAGAAAAGAAGGCTTAGTTGGTACATGACAGCTGTTTTAGTTATTTGGAGGCTTGATATAGAAATATTAGAATTATCCAGTTTGCCTCAGAAGGCAGAAGTGAGAACAGTGGTTAAAAAGTTGAATAGATATACATTTATGTTTGATATTGGAGAAAACTTGATAACAATTTAATCTAAAAGCAGAATGAGCTGTCTCAATAAGAAGATGCCTTGAATAGAGTTGTTCAAGCAGAAGCTAGGTGAAAACGTTGTCTATCTTATGGTAGAGATTTCTTTTTCAAGTCTGGGCTGGACAAAATGGCTCCTGGGGACCCTACAAATTCTGAAATTCTGTGTTTCTGTGATGTTGTGCTCCTCACATTAACTACCATGTGCGATAAAGAATGTAAATGTCTTTGCACAAAGTTCCTAAAATAGGAACATTCTTAAATGGCTCAGTGATAGAATGTTGAGCCTGTATTCAGGAAGACCCAAATTCAAATCTGACTTCACACACTTATTCACTATGTGACCTGGGGAATATCACTCGGCTTTGATCCACTGGAGAAAGAAATGCAAACTACTCCAGTATTTTTGCAAGAAAATTCCACATGAGATCATGGATTGTCAGTCGTGACTCAGTAGCTGAACAACAAAAACAAGAAGAACAACCTGAGAATAAAGATCAAGCCAACAAGTGTTTATGGAGAGATATTTGTGAATGTGGGTTTAAACTATCAGTATAAATTGATAAAGGAAATTAGAGGAAAAATAGGATTTATCTACCAATGAATAAGATGATTGGAGGATAGAAAAAATGACCAAGAAACAGAGAATAAGAAAGGGAGATGAAGAAAATAACAGTAAGAGATATACAAAATTCTGATAATTACCCTAAACTTGACTCATTCTCAATCCCAAAATGAATTTATAAACTTCATTGATATGTATATTCCCAATAATAATATACATTGCAAGCCATTAATACCTGCGTATCCTGTAAAACCTTTTTTTATGTCCTACCATAAGTTAATCAGGACAGCAGTTTTGTTATGATATGATAACAAGAGTAAAAGTGGAATTTGTTGGCTAACCATTGAAAGTTACCTGTCACTCTTGCTATGTGACAGGTCACATAATCTTTTTTTAATTCCTTAATTCTCTGATGACATCTTTTATTTCTTTGGCAAAATTCCAGGTTCATAATATTTTGCAGCTGGTTGAAACCCACCATAATCTTATCCACTGCCTTTGAGTGATCATTAATTTTACTTTGCTGTCTATAGGACTGTATACTTTGGCTCCATGAAATACTACCAGAAAACTATTAGTATTTAAAAAATGGAAAACATTGGATTCACTAAAATAACTTAATTTCTGGTAGTTGATCAATTTTTATCTATTCAATTTTTAACCTAGCTCACTGACCATTTATGATGTCAATAGCTAAATGATAGATGGACACATAGATAGATACAGATCAAGATGGAGATATGTTAATGGATAAGCTTCATCACTTTTACCCCTTAGAATAAATGCTTTTGCAACAGTAGCCACAGTTTGAGCTTAAAATCTTCCTTCTTTAGTCACTGGAAAATTGACTACAAAGGGAGGGATTCTCGAGAAATGGCAGAGTAGGTTGGTAAATTTCAGGTTCTCCAGATTTTCCCCACAAATAGAACAAATTTACACTTCTGGGTGAACTGGTAAAAATCAAGAAGATGTGGGGCAGAACAGAGGTCCTCCTGATACAACCTGAAAAAATCTGAAGAAATACCCTTAGCTGAGGATTAATATGTCTAAAGTATACAAACATCTCTGAGCTAGCTTGGCAGAAACATAAAGTGGGGATCACTTGGGTCTCACAAGAAGATTATGAAAAAAAAGTTAACCAACTAGAAAAAGAGACATAGAGTCACAAAGATGAAAATAATTCTTTGAAAATTAGAATTACACAAGGGAAAGCCAATGAAGTTGTGAGAGACCAAGAAATAACAAAAGAGATTATAAAAAATGAGAAAATAAAACAGAATGTGAAACATAAGAAAAATGACAGATCTCAACAACAGATTAAGAAGACAAAATATAAGAACAATTAGACTGCTAGAAAGTTCTGACAAAAAAGAGAATCTTGACGCAATAATGCAGGAAATAATCCAAGAAAATTGCCCTGGAGTGACAGAACATAAGGGGAAAAAAGAAACAGAAAAAATCCACCAACCATCACTTCAAAAAGATCCTTTATGGAAAACACACAGGAATATTATTGTCAGATATTGAAACCCCCAGATCAAAGAGAAATTTTTACAAGAAACAAGAAAAAATAATTCAAATATTCTGGAGCTACAATTAAAATTATACAAGACTTAGCAGCAGCTACAATAAAAGACAAGAAGCCCTAGAACCATATATACTGACAATCTAAAGAGCTAGGATTGTAGAAAATACCAAATCCAGCAAAATTATCTATAATTCTCAATGATAAAAAAAATGGACATTCAAGGAACGTGCAGATTTTAGGACTTTCTATCAAACCCAAACTTGGCCGAAAATTTAACATATAAGAGCCAATATCAAAGAACAATTTTAAGGAGCTCAACATGGACAAACTATTTAAACAAGGACAAATTGTTCATGTTTTTATATATGTACATTATATTTTAAGATTCACATCAACAATAGGATAACTCAAAAGAAAGACTGGCAGAGTAAGGCAAAAATAGTAATCATGTTTTACAAATGAGGTGCAGAGGAAGAAAAGACACAAAGGCAGTAGAGGGGGGACAAGGGCTAGTAGATCTGAAAAACCTACTCACATCGGGAATAGGCTCAATAGGCAACATTATATATATATATACATATATATATATATATGTATATATATATATACCATGAAGAGTATAGCATCCTCCAAAATCTATAAAGAAATAATGGGGGGAGGATAGGTGGATGGAGAAGCAAAGAGTGACAGAAGACAAGGGAGCAATCTTTGGGTGGAGGGAGGTTAAGTAATACCAAGGTAATTTATGGAGCAGAATTTAATTAAAGAGGCAGCAGGGATAGGAAAGACATGTGTGTGTGTGTGTGTGTGTATGTGTGTGTGTGTGTGGAGTGGGTATAGGTGTGAGTATGTGTATGTATCTAAATATCTAAATGTATATACATAAATATATCTTTTCTTACATGTAGCTTGCTTAGAGGTAGTGGGGGAATGAAAGGAGGAAAAAAGAGTAAAAGTAAATAAGGTGTGCAGCAGAGAACCAAAGAACAATTTACAAGGAAGTAAAAAAAAATGAACATTCGTGAATATAATTTCTTCTGCTCATATATATATATATATATATATATATATATATTCTTGATCTGATAATTTATTGTTATGTATTTTGAATCTTCATTGATATTCTGCCAGGCACATGACAATGTTCTCTTTTGTTTTGCTTTATTTTGTTTTGTATTTATTTTCTGTTTTTGGTTTTTATTACTCTGTTTTTTCAAATGAAATATTTTTTTTAAAAAAGAGAAGTTGACTACAAAAGGTAAAATATTTGAAATGTTTTATCTTTCCTCCTATAAAATGAAGATAAAAAGTCTGAAATAAATACTGCACCAAATTTCAACCTATTTAACTTTTTCATCACACTGAATATAATTTAAAGAGTAAATAACTCTGACATTGATTGCATTGCTTCCACTTCGATATTATATTAGCATTTGCTTACATAAACTATTCATCCAGTTCAGCTTCATTAAACCCTTGGGTCTCCAGTTTTGTAAATAAGAAGGCTGGTTAAAGTTAATATGACATGTGAAGAGATGTTTCTTATTGTAATACTAATTTCAAGAACCCGAGAATCAAGTATCATAAGAATGAAAGGAAAAAAATAATTTATTTGGACTAGTCAAGCTCCAAAATAGCACCAAAGCATCCCTGGCAATTTATTTCCTAGTAACTCAGCTCTGGAGATTTAAATTTCTCAAGAGCAATTTGAGATTATACTTTGTTGAGTTTGTCATGAGACTATCCTACAGGCTAATGGATTTTACTGTCAGAAAGTTTTTTGTGATATTTAGCCTGAATTTCCACTTTCTTAATTTTATCCCATTACTCACAGTCATACCCTTCTGTAGCATTGCTAAATAATTTCTCTCCTTCTTTAATGTTTACACCCTTCAGATATCTGTAGACAGTAATCATGTCTGTCCTTAGTCTTTCCTTCACTAAACCATACATATTTAATTCTGTTAATCTCTCCTCATAAATCAGTCCCTTCAGATCCTTCATCATTCTTGCTGCTTTTCTTTGAACTCTTTCCAAACCTCTATATCTTTCTGCAAAAGGATGCCTAGAAATTGCTGAAATTGTTTCTGAAATTGCACATAAGACCAGTATTTGTGTTTTGTCTTTTTGATATTGGTATGCTTTTACTTTCACGAAGAGTTGTGTTCCTAAAATTTTGCATATCAGTCCCATTATTGTAAATTAGTTTAAAATGTATTAATGACATTTTGAATTAAGAGAATTATTCTATAAAACACAATTTTATTTTTAAATCAACTCCTAAAATCAATATCATAAATTTCTCTTCCTTTAATAGTGCCATGTTAGCTTTCTGTTATCAGAAAGATGATCAGGGTTTCCATGGAAGTTTACAAGGGATTGTAAGTGATTTACATTTGAGACCTCTAATGCTAAAGATGATTATTGAAGAGGACAAGAGTCCGGTAGGATTCAATTGCTCTGTAGTTTAGTAGGAACAATTTCAGTTTTCCAATCCTGAGCCCTAGCTTCCTACAATCTGGAAAAGGGACAAGAAATAAGCATTTGATAATTACATCTTATGTGCCAGAAGGTTGGGTGAATGATACAAGACTGTCATACTACAGTTTATGTGGCACTCTGAACCAACCCTTAAGCACCTAATTTTCTTCATACCTCCACGAATATACATCTATCACCAAGTTTTATAGATAATCTAATACAATGGCCTTCAAATTATATTCCACAGTATTCTACCAAAACTGAGATATTGATAATATAGATTCTCCAAAGAAAATATGACAATGATAGCATATTTTTTTATTAAAGCTTTTTATTTGTATAACATATGTATGGGTAGTTCCCCAGCATTGATCTTTACAAAGCTTTCCATTACAACTTTTACCCCCAGTCCCGTCCCCTCCCCTAGATGGCAGGAAGTCCACTACATGTTAATAATGTTGAAATACTTGACAAGTTGTGCAAGAAAAATCCTATCTACAAGAAAAAAAAAGAAAATCAGAGAAAGGAAACACAATGCAAACAAACATCAATGGAGACCATGAAAATGTTATGTTGTGGACCACATTTCATATCCCTCTCTCTGGGTGTATATGGCTTTCTTCAGTG
>JAJPUD010003811.1:136920-200988 GCA_023553655.1 Myrmecobius fasciatus
CTGTTGTTGCTGTGTATGATGATCTCCTGGTTCTGCTCGTTTCACTCAGCATCAGTTCATGCAAGTCTCTCCAGGCCTCACTGAAATCATCCTGCTGGTCATTTCTTACAGAGCAATAATATTCCATAACATTCATATACCATAATTTATTCAGCCACTCTCCAATTAATGGGCATCCCTTCAGTTTCCGGTTTCTAGCCACTACAAAAAGGGCTGCCACAAACATTCTTGCACATGTGGATCCCTTTCCCTCCTCTAACATCTCTTTGGGATATAGGCCCAATAGAAACACTGCTGGGTCAAAGGGTATGCACAGTTTGATAACTTTTTGAGCATAGCTCCAAATTGCTCTCCAGAATGGTTGGATCCATTCACAATTCCACCAACAATGTATCAGTGTCCCAGTTTTCTCACATCCCCTCCAACATTCATTGTTATCTTTTCCTGTTATTTTAGCCAATCTGACAGGTGTGTAGTGGTACCTCAGAGTTGTCTTAATTTGCATTTCTCTGATCAATAATGATTTGGAGATTTCCCAATTTGATGCTTCCCTCCTAATCTTGTCTACATTAGTTTTATTTATACAGAAAATTTTTAAGTTAATATAATCAAAATTATCTATCTGGTGTTCAATTAGGAGTTCCAGATCTTCTTTGGATATGAATTTATTCCATCTCCACAGGTCTGAGAGGTAAACTATACTATGTTCCACTAATTTGCTTACAATATCACTCTTTATATCTAGATCATTGAAATCATCTTTACATTTAATGGTTCTGCGGATCCAACCATTCTGGAGAGCAATTTGGAGCTATGCTCAAAAATTTATCAAACTGTGCATACCCTTTGACCCAGCAGTGTTTCTATTGGGATTATATCCCAAAGGAATCATAAAAGAAGGAAAGGGCCACACATGTGCAAGAATGTTTGTGGCAGCTCTTTTTGTGGTGTCTAGAAACTGAAAACTGAATGGATGCCCATCAGTTGGAGAGTGGCTAAATAAATTATGGTATATGAATGTTATGGAATATTATTGCTCTGAAAGAAATGACCAGCAGGATGATTTCAGTGAGGCCTGGAGAGACTTGCATGAACTGATGCTGAGTGAAACGAGCAGAACCAGGAGATCATCATACACAGCAACAACAGTATTACATGATGATCAATTCTGATGGACATGGCTCTCTACAACAAAGAATTGTCTCAAACCAGTTCCAATTGTTCACTGAAGAAAACCATATACACCCAGAGAGAGGGATGTGAAATGTGGACCACAACATAACATTTTCATGTTCTCTATTGATGTTTGCTTGCATTGTATTTCCTTTATCGGATTATTCTTTCTTATAGATACGATTTCTCCTGAACAAAAAAAAAAATGATGTGTGGCAATAACTATACATATATTCGATTTAAGTATTCTAACATAATTATCATGTAGTGGATATCCTGCCATCTAGGGGAGGGGTGGGGAGTAGGGGGGAAAAATTTGTAACAGAAAGCTTTGTAAGGGTTAATGTTTTGGAATTACCCATACATATGTTTTGCAAATAAAAAGTATTAATAAAAAACATTTAATGGTTCTAATAAAGGCCTCATTTCTAAAATATATAGAGAATTGTCTCATATATATAAGAATTCAAGACACTCTCCAATAGATAAGTGGTCAAGGGATATGAACAGACAATTTTCAGATGATGAAATTAAAACCATCTCTAGTCATATGAAAAGTTGCTCCAAATCACTGTTGATCAGAGAAATGCAAATTAAGACAACTTTGAGGTACCACTACACACCTGTCAGATTGGCTAAAATGACAGGAAAAGATAACGATGAATGTTGGAGGGGATGTGGGAAAACTGGGACACTAATACATTGTTGCTGGAACTGTGAACGGACCCAACCATTCTGGAGAGCAATTTGGAGCTATGCTCAAAAAGCTATCAAACTGTGCATACCCTTTGACCCAGCAGTGTTTCTACTGGGCCTATATCCCAAAGAGATCTTAGAAGAGGGAAAGGGACCCACATGTGCAAGAATGTTTGTGGCAGCCCTTTTGTAGTAGCTAGAAACTGGAAACTGAAGGGATGCCCATCAATTGGAGAGTGGCTGAATAAATTATGGTATATGAATGTTATGGAATATTATTGCTCTGTTAGAAACGACCAGCAGGACGATTTCAGAGAGGCCTGGAGAGACTTGCATGAACTGATGCTGAGTGAAATGAGCAGAACCAGGAGATCATTATACACAGCAACAACAGTATTACATGATGATCAATTCTGATGGACATGGCTCTCTACAACAAAGAATTGTCTCAAACCAGTTCCAATTGTTCACTGAAGAAAACCATATACACCCAGAGAGAGGGATATGAAATATGGACCACAACATAACATTTTCATGCTCTCTATTGATGTTTGCTTGCATTGTGTTTCCTTTCTCTGATTTTCTTTTTTTTTTTCTTGTGGATAGGATTTTTCTTGCACAACTTGTCAAGTATTTCAACATTATTAACATGTAGTGGACTTCCTGCCATGTAGGGGAGGAAAGGGGACTGGGGGTAAAATGGAAAACTTTGTAAAGATCAATGCTGGGGAACTACCCATACATATGTTATACAAATAAAAAGCTTTAATAAAAAAATTACAACAATATTCATTCATGAGATTAGTCTGTAATTTTCTTTGTTTTGGCCCTACCTAGTTTAAGTATCAGTGTCATATTTGTATCAGAGAAGGAATTTGGCAGTACTCTTTATTTACCTATTTTTTGAAATAGTTTATATAGTATTGGAATTAATTGTCTTTTAAATGTTTGTTAGAATCCACCCATGAATTCATCTGGCCCTGGAGACTTTTTCTTGGGGAGTTCATTAATATCTTGTTCAATTTTTTTTTCTAAAATGGGACTATTTAAGTATTTTATTTCCTCTTCTGTTAACCTGGGAAATTTATATATTTGTAATTATTTATCCATTTCAGTTGGATTGTCAGATTTGCTGCCATAGAGGTGGGCAAAATAGCTCCTAAATATTGCTTTAAATTCTTTTTCATTGGTGATACGTTCATCCCTTTCATTTTTGATGGTGGTGATTTTGTTTTTTCTTTCCTTTTTCTAATCAAATTAACCAAAGGTTTATCTATTTTGTAAGTTTTTTCAGAAAACCAACTCTTAGTTTTGTTTATTATTTTAATTGTTTTCTTAGTTTCTATTTTATTAATTTCTCCTTTGAGTTTCAAATTTTCTAATTTGGTATTTAATTGAGGGTTTTATTTGTTCTTTTCCTAGCTTCTTAGTTGCATGCCTTGATCTTTTCTTTCTCTATTTTTTTTCCAGTAGCTATTTAGATTTATAAATTTCCCCCTAAGAAGTGCTTTGGGTGCATCTCATAGGTTTTGGTATGTTGTTTCATTATTGTCATTTTCTTGGATGAAATTACATTTTTTTTATATTTATTATGTATTTGTCTCTCTGTGTCAAATGTGTTTCTTATAAACAATATTGTAGAATTCTGATTTTAATTCACTCTGCTATTTGCTTCCATTTTATGGGAGAGTTCATCCCATTCACATTAACAGTTATGATTAACAGTTCTGTATTTCACTGTATTCTATTTTCTCTTCTGCATACACTTTTTTTTCTTTCTTTCCACCCTATCTTTAGTCTTGCATTTTTTTTTACTCCCTCCATCCACTACCTTATCTCCTATTATCTCCCCCCTTCTCTTACTAGTGATGCTTTTATCCACCTCACCTATTACCTTATCTCCTATCACCCCTCCCCCACTCCACCCACTCCCTTATCTTCTATCAGTCCTTTCCCCCTTCTCTCATCTTTTCCTTTAGTATTTCTGCCCTCCTTTCTATCATGTCTCTCATTTTCCTTTTCTTCTTTGTTGCAGATTAAATTTTCTACATAGTTCTGGTTTTTTAATAGAAAATGACTGAAAGTCTCTTACTTCATTGAAGTTGCATCTCATTCCCTGAAAAGGGATTAATTCCAAATAATATTTGAAAGGTAATTAACTCTTGTTTGTAACCCCAGATCCTTTGGCTTCTGGATTATGGTATTCCAGGACCTCTGATGATTTATTGTAGAAGCTGCCAGATCCTGCATAATTCTAACTGTTGTTCCTTGATATTTGAATTGTTCCTGTCTGGCAGCTTGCAAGGATTTTTTCCTTGAGATTATAGGTTTGGAGTTTTGCAACAAGGTTTCTTGGGATTTTCCTTTTGGGATCTCTTTCTGAAAGTGATCTATAGATTCTTTCAATGAATATTTCCCCCTCTGTTTCTAGAATATTGAAGCAGTTTTCCTTAATGGCCTCATGTAGAATGCTATCCAGGTTCTTTTTTGGTCATAGCCTTTAGGTAGGCCTATAGTGTTTAAATTATCTTTTCTGGATCTATTTTCGAAGTCATCTGTTTTTTTCAATGAGATATTTCACATTTTCCCCCCATTTGTTCATTCTTTTTAGTTTGTTTGACTGATTCTTTCTGTCTCATTAGCTTCCATTTTGCCTGGTCTAGTTTTTAATATGTGATTTTCTTCATTTATTTTTTGTATTTCTTTCCCCATTTGGTTTATTCTACTTTTTAAGGAGTTGTTTTCTTCAGATTTTTTTTCCTTTCTTTTCCAAACTGTTGACTCTCTCATGCATACCTCCCATCTCTTTTCTCATGCTTCCTTCTACCTCTATTATTTGCCATTTGAACTCTTATATAAGCATTTTTTTTTGCTTTTTGCTGAGGTAATTGGGGTTAAGTGACTTGCCCAGAGTCACACAGCTAGGAAATGTTAAGTGTCTGAGATCAAATTTGAACTCAGGTCCTCCTGACTTTAGGGCTGGTGCTCTATCCACTGTGCCACCTAGCTGCCCCTTACATAAGCATTTCTAAGAAGCCTCTTTGGACTTGACACCAATTTATCTCACTCTTTGAGATTTCTTCTGTGGACAATGTCCTCATCTGAGTTTGTGTTTTTGTGTTTTGCTCTTCCCTGTCACCATAGTAGCTTTCTTGCTCATTTTCTTTCCTTTACTTTTGGTATTTCCTTTTTTTTTTTTTTTTTTTTTTTTACTTTTAAGGTGGAGCTCTGCTCCTAGGGTAAAGGGAACACTGTTCCAAGCTTCCTGTGTGGTTCTGAGCCTTGGCTTTGAGCACAGAGGCCCTCTGTGTTTGTAGGGGGTAGCTATTTCTTTTCAGGAAATAGCCTGGTTTCTCAGATTTTGCCTTCTGAGCTGGGACTGGAAGCTGCTAAATTGATTTATTCATCTACTAAGCCAAGACTGAGGATCTTACTTGCTGGTTTGCTGTGATTAAGGCCCTCTCACCGATTTTCTTAGGGCCTATCTGACCTGGGATGAACACCCTTTTCACCTCAATAAGACTGATCTTTCTTGAAGTTTTTTCAGTCTATCTTGAGTTGAGAGTGGTTTCATTCCATTAGACTCTGTTCAGAGGCTTGGTTTCATGTGCTTTTCAAGGGAAACTGGGAGAGCTCCAGCAGTTTCCTGCCTTTATTCTGCCATCTTGGCTCTACCCCCAGAACTCCCTCTATATCATTTGTCTTGAAAGAAAAGTTGAATCAACATTTTCCCAGAGCTATCTGACCAAATGAAATGAGCAGCAATATATGCATTTACCAATATGTAGAATTTCTTTTACTGCATTTTTAAACCTTGGCCTGGATAAAGCCTTAAAAGAAATTTCCCAGATTGGTTGGTTTCTGGATGAGGAAATATAAAACAGGGAAAACCCTTTGTTCTAATACAATGATTTCTCATTAAATACAAGGGAGAAATATTTATTTCTCAAACTATGAGGTATCCTTCAGCAACCTTTATGTAGGTTGTTATGGGTAAGGACAATGGGATATCCTTGAGTTATCAAAAGCCCCCTAGAAAATTCACATCAAATAATATTCTGTTCCCAGGGATAAGGCAAGTGAAAGATTTTTTTCCTCTAGTAATACAAATGAAGGAAGGTGGAGCATTTTGTTATACTAGCTCTTCTTACAACAAATCTGTGTTGGTTTTTTTTTTTTTTTTGAGGAAAATAAACATATAGTGGACTATAGGGAATCTGAACAAAGTCATAAAGACTATCACTACAGCAATTCCTGATCTTGTCAACATCATAGACCAGGTAGTCAAGCCTCTCTTTTATTCATTATTATTTTTTTTTAAATTTTTACTTATCCTGAGACTAGTTAGAAGCAGGTTCTTTATACTTGGGGAGAAATCCAGTTTATTTTCATTGTCTTTTCTCAGAGCTCTTTGAACTCTCCTTTATACTTCCACATTGATAGAAGAGAGCACTAATGTACACACCTGCACTGATGACATAATGTTCATTAGCCAGAGGAGGACATGGTAGAAGAAGCCCTAGATCAGAAGACCACTATATATATATATGGCATATCAGGGAAACTAAACCTAAAAAATTCCAGTGGTCAGTCTACTCAGTTAGGCTATTAGCAGAATTCTGGAATAGTATGGAATAAACTACTGACACTTGCTTCTCAACAATCTAAAAAGAAAGCCTAGAACCTAACTGGAATCTTCAGGTTTTACAGAACTCACATTACCTGCCTGGATATTCTAATGGCTCCTATTTACTGAAATCTACTTCTTTCAAATAGAATCCAAAAGAGGTGAATAGAATGAAACATCTAAAGTTGTCAAGTCTTCTTATCAGTTTACTGCCCCCTTGTTTTTGGAAGTTCACACTCAAGTGGATTTGTGATCTCATCAAATTCAGTTCTCCATCCAATAATTCTATCAGCAGTCCTCCCAGCTTACTTTAGAGAGTAGCTAAGCTTCCATATTGTTTACAGGAACTCAGACTCTCTCCTGATGGCTCTCCTTCCTACCTAAGACCAGGTCTTATTCAAACCTTATCAAAGTCATTAAAATTATGGAGGAAAAGGATGACATGATCATGCCAGTGCTTTATGAGATCATTTTGGCAGCTGAATAGAGGGTAAATTGGAATGCTGAGAAGCTGGACATATAGAAATAATTAGGGCTGGATAGAGAGTCTTCTGCATATTGGCATAGTGGTATAGTGGATATAGAACTGGATCTAAAGACAATAACATGAGTTGAAATTTAATTAGCAGTATAATTCTGAGCAAGTCACTTAACCTCAATTTGCCTTAGTTTCCTCACCTGTAAAACGGGGGTGATATTAATAGTACCTACCTTGCAGAATTGTTTTGAGGATCAAGTGAGAAATCATTTGTAAAAAGTTCTGATCACAATATCTGACAAACAGTAGGTAGTAGATGAATGCTTATTCCCTTCCCTAGAGATGACAGTTCAGCTGCTGGAAGCTAGAGAAATAACTAAGAAAGAGCTCAAGAAGGGCCTAAGGCAAGAATTCTTTAAATTTGGCCCTTTTATAGTCTGGTATAGTCTATGGATTCCTTTTTAGAATGATATTTTTAAATGCATAAAATAAAATCCATAGAATTACAAAAAATGATTATGCTGAAATGCAGTTGTCAAAAAATATGGGTTATTTTTTAAGTTTATGGACTGTTTAAGGAAAGATAAAGACTCCTAGAGCAGGAGAAAGATGATCATTTATCAAATAAGATTGATAAAGAGTGGTAAAACAAGTAGAAAGATAATCAGAGGAAAGCAGAAACAAGGGACGAAAGAGTATGCAGTCCAAAATACATGAACAGCATTGGCAAAAGCTGGAAGTTGAAGTAGATTAAAAACTGAAAACAAGGTATTCAGTTTTGGAGTTACAAGATTTTGGAAAGAGCAATTTCAATTGAGTTAGTGTGGTTCAAGGTCAAATTTCATGAAGCTGAGAAGTGAGTGGGAGATAAGAAAATAAAGACAGGGAGTGTAGGTAACTTCTAACAGTTTGTTAAAGGGAGAAGAAATATAGGATTAGAGCATGGACATATGATAGGGTCAAGGAAAGTTTGTTCTGTTTTTATATTTTGTAGACATTGGGGAAGGAGACAATAGATGGCTAAAGAGATGAGATATAAAGGAGGAAAGGAGAAGGGAGAAGGGAGAAAAGTCAGAGAGAAGGAGAAAGGTAGGAGGGAGAAAAGAGAGTGAAAAGAGAGGGGAGAAAAAGGGGAAGAGGAGAACAGTAGGGAGGGAAGAAGAAAAGCTAACAATGATTTTAGGACATTTGCAGAGGAAAGAGACCATTTTCAGTGGGGAAATCAAGGAAGCCTTCACAGAATGAGTGATATCTGAACTTTGTCTTGAAGGAAAAAATATTTTAAACAGGATGGATACAGAAGACAATTTAAAATATAATAATAGGATGAGCTTAAAGGACTGCCATAAAGACTAAAAATATAAAGAAAGAAGAAATGTGAATTAATTGACAATACCTTGGAGAATGGCATATAGGATAATGGGACATGGAATTCTAGAAAATTAATCAATACAGCAAAGAATTGGAAAATTAGAAGATGCCCATCAATTGGGGAATGGCTACATAAGTTCTGGTATATGAAATTAATAGAATATTATTGTTCTATTTTAAAATGATGAACAGGATGATTTTAGAAAGGTTTGGAAAGATTTGCATGAACTGATATTGAGTAAAACAAGCAGAACCAGGACTATTATTGTACATAGTAATAGCAAGTTTGATCCATGATCAACTATTAAAGACTTGGTTCTTCTCAATGGTTGAAGGAACAAAATCAATCCCAATAAACGTTGGATAGAAAATGTCATTTGCATCTAGAGAGAGAACTATAGACATTGAATCTAAATCAATACATACTATATTCATTTTTTTTCTTTTTCTTCCATTTTTTTCCTCTTGGGGATTTTCCCTTTTGTTTTGATTTTTTTTCTCCCAACATGATCCATAAAAAAAAATGTAAAAAAATGTATATGTATGACAAAAAATGTTTTTTTCATTGTAACTAAGGAAAATAAAAAATTTTTAAAAAGAAAAGAAAATTAATCAACAAAGGAGACTGGTAAAGAAGAATTGGAGAAATAGAAAAAAATAAGGGAAATTCATTATCATGGAAGTGGAGTAGAGAGTTTTCCACATTGTTAAATCTTAGAGAAGTCAAGGAAGATGAGGTCTAAACAAAGCCATCATGGTGGAAACTGAATAGGTTCTTTTATGATTTTTGCAACTTTTAACTTTAGATTGGCCATTTTAATATACTATAAGTTAGTAATGAGATAATCAGCATAGTATAATGAATAGAGAGCTGGTTTTGGAGCCCTGAAGATCTGGGTTCAAGTGTCTTTTATGATACATACTGGCTATATGACCTTGGGCAAATCACTTAAACTCAAAGTGCTCAATTTAACTCAAAGGACCATAAATTGCAGTGCAAATGTCCACCTACATTGGTGGATGGAATTCCTTACCAGGAAGTTCCCAGTACTAGTGAAATCATAAGTCTAACCTCTCTTCCTGTCCTTGGCTGATATTAAGAGTACAAAAAAAAGACAGTCATTTACTAGGGTGGGGTGACTAGGGTATTACCACAGTGCTAAAAGTTTTTAGATTGTTAATTAAATTTATAGATACTAAAGACAGAAATTCTAAGAGACGGCATAAATAAAAATTTACAGAAACTGGAAATATAGCATCTTAGAGCTTGTCTCTTTCCTTTTCCTAATAACTAAACTTTAGATGAAAACTTCTCTGGCCCAGGCTTATATTCTCTTACCCCTATGTTCTAGCACATGATTACTATTTATGAGTTTGCAAACAGCTTCTGAAACTGTGTCTCTGTTTCTTTAATGTTAAATTCAATTGAAGAAGAAAATTATGTTAAAAAATATCCTTTCAATATTGAATTACAGCTGTGCCAATCCTTCTACTGGCAATAACATTCATAAATTAAGATAACTGGCAATCCTGCACTCCATTTTATGTTTTCAACTACGTGGCCAATGTAGGCTCAACTCGTAAAAACTGAAGAACTTTCTTTAAAAATGAAAAAGAAAAAGATTAGCCCCATTCAGTTCACAAAAAGTTGGGACGAAAACACTCCAGTATTTTGGAGAGAAACTATTTTTGAGAATCTCAGAGAATTTCAATCTTAACAAATTCATTCTCCCTGAAAATTTCCTTTTAGGTGGGTTGCATTAGTGTTGATAGCTAATCACAAAATTAAAAGAGCACTTTTTTTTTATCCCCAACATAATGTCTTATTGATTGTGTTTTTAAGAGGAAGATATAAGTGAAATACATTAGCAAGTCATATGTTTATTTTTTCTCTTATTATGAGTACAAATATGCATATTTCAAGCAACTGTAACTGTATTTATTATTATTATTATTATTATTATTATTATTGCTATTCTTTCCAGTTACAGCTGGTTAAATTCAACACATATTTAGTAATGTGTACTTTGTACAAGTCACTGTGCTGGAATTCCAAGATGCATATTGAGTCTGTAAAAACAGGCTGTTTAGGTCAGAAACTATGCTGTTTTTCACATTGGTATCCTTGCTGTTTAGCGCTATGTGCTACTTGTGATTTAAACTTCTGACCTGCTCTCCTATCTATATTCTCCAAAAAATTCCCTAAAAAGAGCCTTTGCCTAATAGTGTATGTTACATTCCTCATCAGGAGTCTACTTTTTCACCTGTGAGTTCAATAGTGTGTGTCATCACCTTTCAAATATATGTAATATACATTATTATGTGACTTGCACATAGTAGTTTAATAGCATTTGCTGAATAAATAATGTCTAAAGAATAAAAGAAAAATACAATCTCTGCCTTGAATGCACTTGATGTCTAATGGGATAGAGTGGAGTAGGGAATTAGTGCAAAGCATGTATGCAAATAAAAGTTACGAAAGGTAGAATGTAATAATGATAAAGGAGAAGTTTGGGCAACAAACTATAAAAATTTCAGCTGAGGAGTGAGCTGCAGCAGGGTAGGTTTATGGAAAAGGTAATGCCTTTTGTGGGCTTTGAATGAAGAATACTCCTAGTATCATAGATGGAGATCTGTAAAGATCCTCAGAGGACATGCCATACAATGTTCTCATTACTTTTTAGATGAGGGGACTGATGAGTGATCAAATGAGTAAAAAAGTATCAGAGATGAGATTAGAACCTGGTAATTTGACTCAGAACTCATTGTACCATGTTGATGCTTTCAATGACTTTAAGATGTGGAGGGAATTTCAGGCACGAATACATGATTAGAGGAAAATTTTTATTGTTAGAAATGTCATCTTCCCAATGGATCCATCACCTGTAGAAATAAATTACCCAAGGACTCTTGGATTTAATGACACTAGCCTCTTTGCTTTTCCTCAAATAAGAAACTCCCTCTCTTAGCCTTAAGCATTTTCATTGGCTACCCCTCCCTTAGATTTCCTTTCCTTCCTCTTCTACTTCCCAGTTTCCTTTCAGTACCTGGTAAAATCCTATCATTTATGGGAATTTTTTTTTCTCTCCTAATTCCTCTCAATTTTAATGCCCTCCCTCTTTTGATTACTTGCTACACATCTTATTCACACAAAGCTGTTTATATGTTCTCTCCCACATTAGAGAGGTCATAGATTGGTTATTTTTTCCTCCTTTCTACTCTATCTCCAGTAGTTAGCACAATTCCTGGCACATAGCAGGTGCTTAATAATTGTTATTGACTGACTGACCAAAAACACAATTTAAATCAAATACCATTCATATATGTTAAGGGTTGTTCTTGGATGGAAGAAGAGAAAGTAATATGGGTATAAAACTCTAATGGACATCTAGTTCGAAGGAATTAGATTTAAATGCTGGGTGCTTGGGGGGGATTTATATTGTCCTTTTGGACAATATAAATCTTCTTCTCCATTCTCCATTCTCGCCTATTTCTTTGACAAATAGTTAATTTTGATGCCTTTGGTTTAACATTAGTCATTTTCCAATATCTTCTCTCCTCACGAAAAAAATAAAATAAAAAACAAACCAAAACAAAACAAAAAACCTGGTTAAACAAAACCAACCAAAATGGAGACCTCAGAGGAGAATACTGTTATCCTTTCTACGCTGTAGGGTTAGGTATTCAGTACCCTCACAATCTGGAAAAAATTCTATAAAACTGTTAGGACTTCTTTTTGTGCCAGAGAAGAACTCTGATTTTTTTTCTTTTATTGAGTGTTTACTTACAGTCCTTCCTCAAATTAAGTCTGATTCACTTGCATGTCATGGTATCACCTCCTTGATTTCATAGTCTTTGAGAACAAAGGACAAAAACAACAGTACACATACACACGTGTGACATTTCTCACATCAAGTTTGCTGCCTCCTTACCTGTGAGATAGTGATATGAACTGTTCAAGACTGGTCAAATCCTTTCTTGCACTTTTGTGTGGAAATACTGATACCCAAGCACTACATCAAGAAGCAAAGTTTGTGGAATCCCAGTAAAAATTTCCTTGAATCAGAAATTATTTTTGCCTATCTTCTTTGAAAATATCTGTATGCTTCAAAGAAGGCAAATGATATTTGATTTATAGCCTCAAATGTTTTAGGAAAAGCCAGTAGCTTCAGGGACAGTATTTCCTGAGTGGCAAGAACCTTGTTAATCCATCAAATTAATTTCATGTTTTCTTAAGAGTGTTAGAAAGGGCCAAGGACAGATGCCCAGCTTCATTGTGCTATGTCTTCTGCAATGTATGCAGAACTTTATGTAAAATTTAAATTTCTCTGCAAACATGAGTCATCAACATTATTATTTTGTTATGTCCTATCACAAGAGCCAAGGTCATCATTGTTTCTAATACAGTTCTATACCCATCCTGTCCTACTCCTCATCCCTAGCACATATGCCTAAAATAGGCATCTCATATGATGATTTATACTATTTATAGTCGTTATTTATAAAGTTTTTTAGTGCTTTTTATAGTCTTGCCATGATAAAATGCTGCTTCTTTCATGCCGTATGTCTTTCTTACTAAAATTCCAAGTTTAACCACTTAAGGCTAGGAAACAAGAACATTTTTAAAGGGCCTGCTTATAAATAGTCACCCCACTAGAGATTTATTTGCTTCATTTTTTTCAGGAGTATTTTGCTTGTATAATTTTATTCAAGAGAAAGCTTATATTCTATATGGTGATTCATTCACACATCAGAAATCTAATAAACATTCCATGGCAAACACAGACTTCAAGCAAAGTACCTGGGGGAAGGATAAGGCTCAAATTGAGGCCCGTCAAGGTGAGGAGCAGGCCCCTCCATCACCCACTTTGTTTGTAGGCTACATCCTTTTCCCCAGTGGAGTAGGTATGAATGAATGAAAGATTTAGGAACAGAGGAAAGGCAGGGTGATTTAGTTCTAGAAGCAATGTCTGCCTTGCCACCCCCAATGTAAAAGGCTCAGGGTGTTTCTTTCTGCTCCTTAGGTTTTGGTTCCTTGACAGAACACCCTTAACTAGGGTAAGGTAACTCAGATTTTTGTCTTAGAATGACCAATTTAGAGAATACAGCATTAAATCTGTGCTCAGAGAACTTATTCAGCAATTTAGGAATAATATAGATTAGAACCTAGTTATCAAGAATGTATAATTAAAATAGGAGATCCAGAATGAATTTTTTCTCTGCCCCACTATATTTACCACATATCCTCCACATAGTGTGTCCTTAATAATTAACATATGCCATTCTTCTCACTTTGGTACATAAGGGAGGAAAATTTAGGATATTTATTGACTATTGATTATTAACATTGAATAAATATCCTGTTCCACTGAGGCCCTATTCCTTAAACTATAGATGTAAAATTCTTTTAAAAATGGTAACTAATTTTAAAACATGTACTTTGGAAAGCTAATTTTTTGCTAATGGCACAGGGCTTTCATTTGTCCAATTTAGAGTGATCCATGATACTGAAGGACCTTGTCAGCCTGGAATTTAAAGATCTTTCATAAACTGGAATAATGCTATTTTTTCAGCTTTACCTCACAATGATTCCTTCTACATGAATTATATTGTAGTCAAACTGGATTACTGAATATTTCTCATCTTGCAGAGTCACAGAAAATGAGAGTAGTAATGGACCTCAGCCATCAATATAGTCTAACCCATGCACAAAGGAATTCCAATAATAACTAATAAGTAATCATTCCGCCTCTGTTTAAAAATCTCCAAAGAAAATCAATCAACAATCTCTGAATACAAGACACTGAATTCAGACATTTTATGTATTAGGAAGTTTTGTTTTGTTTTTGTTGAAAACAAACCTAAATTGGCATCTTGCAACTTTAACCATTTACTCCAGGTTAAAATCTCTTAAACAGTACCCTCTTGAGTCTAAATAGAATAATATTGTGTGATTTCTCTGAGCCTTTGCTTATATGTTCCTTATGTTAATTTTCCCTGAAAAAATTATATCCAGAGAATAATACAGTAGAGATATTAGAAATAAGATATTTTGGGATTTTGAAGCAATGTGAATTAATTAGAAGAACGAGTGATGACTTTGAATTCAGAAGATATGGTCTAGAATCTTCTTATATGTACTAGTTGTGTAGCCATAAGAAAAACAATTGATGTCCAAAAGAAAAATGAGGATTACAATAGTTCCTTTAGGATAAGATGATAAAAAATCATAATTTTATGATCTTCCTCCATTGTTATGCGACCCCATGTGATCTAGAGTATAAAATTCTTTGTTCTATGGCACTCTTAACATTTGTAGAGTGTTTCCCTCATAGAAATCCTATGACATAGGTAATGTTTTACCATATGGACATTTCTCTACAGTAGGTTCATTTTCCATCTAATATGAAGAAGGGAAAGAAATGTGATTCATTCAACTCAATAAGCATTTATTAAGCACTTATGGGTATGCCATACATTGTATCAGATACACGGAACCCCAAAATAAAACAAAATAATGAATTAGGTCTTTCCTCAGAGAGTATTGTATTTCACTGATCTTTATCTGTTAGCTGTTAACTTTTCCCATTACTCCTTTCACCTAGAAAATCAAATACCAAATAGCAGCTCAAAATGTGCTTTTTAGGAAAAATTTGTGAAGGGAAGATAAAAAGATACCTGGTAGATATACTCTAGTCATGATATCTATGTAGTGAACATAATTGGGCAAATCCTAAGGGGAATTCAAATAAGCCAATTATTCAGCAGTAGAAATTAAAGGGTGGGAAGTGGGCAGAAGCCCCAGAGTTTCCAATAGCTGATCCTACTATGTGAAATACAGACTGATGTAAGCACATTGAAAGACAGGACAGATGGAATAAAGAGATTTGAAAAAGCTACAAATAAAAACTTTTAAAAAGCATGTCAAAAGTGAACTTTTAAATATTCATTTTGAATTACTGAGAATAGCTGTGGCTTCTGTACAGTGCAGATGGCTCAGGGATTCAATGCAAACAAAGCACCAATTTCTGAATACTCATAGCTGTGCAGCTATAATAGCTAGAGGCCTAAAACTCCGGGGTTCTGAGATGATTCAACTAGATCCTCTTACCTGCCAAATTTCATCAGATCTATAGAGCCTTTATCATAATAACAAGAATGAATGAATGGAAGAAAGTGTGGACACTCTAAGCTCCCACAGCTAAAATGACAATATTTGTCATAGGGAAATAACCTTTTCATTCTTAATAATGGGAAAGCTGCAGCTGGAAACTTTTTCTCTATAGGGAGAGAGAAGAGCTGGGTTTTTTTAGGTTTTTTTTTTAAATCCTTAGTAGCTTGATTTAAAAAAAAAGTCAAAACCATGGCAAAGGGAAAACCAAAGACATTTTAATCAATCAGCTATGGGTGACTGTTTACTAGCAGTGCCATACTTACCTCTAAGTGGAGCTGTTTCTTTGTAAGGTAGCAGGGTAAGGCCTCATCAGTTGGAGATTATCCCTTACATAATTATTTGGGGTGAATGAGCAGAATCACTAGCTTGCAACAACTTCCTATTTTCCTTCTAGAAAGAACAAAGCTAATATTGGAACAAAAGGGAAGGGGGAGAGAGTATTAGTAGGTATCAAAAAGTATTCAAGAACAAAATACAAAATGGAATAGATTTCTGTGGTGATGAGATAATAACAGTTGGCTTCACATGGTACAGAATGTCATCAGGAAAAAATGGAAAAAGATTTCCACCTTGGTAATTAATCTCTAGAAATAAAGGGAAGAAATATTTCGGTACCAATGAGAAGAAGAGGTTTTTAAAAACTGAATTAGTGGGGCAGCTAGGTAGTGAAGTGGATAGACCACCAGCCCTGAAGTCAGGAAGACCTGAGTTCAAATCTGGTCTCAGACACTTAACATTCCCTAGCTGTGTGACCCTGGGCAAGTGACTTAACCCCAATTGCCTCAGCAAAAAGAAAACAAAACAAAAAAACAAACAAAAAAAACTGAATTAGTTCTTCCCAGAAGCTCTACGATTTCAAGTCATGTCAAATTAACAAGAATTTATTAAACATTTCTTATGCACCAGGCACTGTGTTGGAAATGATGATGATGATGATGGCTAGAATTCATGTAACATTTTATGGTCTGCAAAAAACTTTACATATGTTCACTCATTTAATAAAGGAAAGTTAATAATAATAATAAAGTAAAATAAACAGAACCTACTCTCAAGGAGCTTACTTTCTATAACAAATGACAGACATGACAATAGATTGGAAAGCTTTAAAAAGATGCTATGAGATACATTTAAATGCAATTGACTTTAACTGTAACTGTCATGGGCATTAGATGGCTCTTGAAATATGATAATATCTGGCATGTATAAGGTTTTATGAAGTTTGTCACACAATTTTACTTGATCTTCATAAAAATGGAATGCCATAAATATTGCAGTTATCATTAACTCCACTTTACAAATGGGAGAATTGAAGCTAAGAGGGTTTAAGTGATTTCTCCTCTGGTATACAGCAAGTTCTGTAGTTAGGATTTGAACTCAGATTACTTTCAACTCCAAATCTCTGGCTTTTCCCCTTATAGTGTAAAGTCTCTCATGGATGCTGAAAAACACCAACATTTATTTGATTCATTAGATTTCATGACTGGGGAGAGGGGAGGACAAAAGGGGGAAGAAGAAACATCCTATGTTTTAAATTTGATTGAAAAAACTTGTCTCCATTGAAAATGCATAACACTATCTGAAGCTATAAAATAAATATGATACATGGCATATAAATAGACAGAATGCATGCAATTTGTCACTAAATTTAAGTGGGCACCAGAGAAATGTAAGACTGATTTGCAACAGACATGAGCTGAATTGGAAGAATGGAATGGAATTGTTTTAATCAGAGGAAATCCAAATCCTATTCAAATACTGATTAACATATACTTATTTTATTTTCACTTAATCGCTATTGCCACTTCTCCTCTTGGCTTCCACAGCAGCATCGGGATGGATCCTGATGGATTCTGCCCACAGTCCCAGTTCAATTGCCCTGCCCACCCACATACCTGGTCCAATTACTGATAGCCATGTTCTCTTTCACTTCAGAAAACACAATGTTCTGAAGAAACAATTACATATAGGATCAACATCTATTTTTGATCCAAATAAAATGAATATTAAAAACCTTGACAAAACCACCAAATAAGAGATTATTAGAGACACTGCAAGTAAGCTGAAAAAACAGGAAAGCGATTAACCTTGTCAAAGTTTAAAAAGTTGCTCTAGTTCAAAGTCTATTGACCTTAATCTAGAGCATGACTACTGTAAGAGGATTCTTCCACTGGGTTAGAGGGAGTGGGAAATAAGTTTCTAAAGAATGAGGTATATATAGCAGAGGACAGAAATCAGATGATCTGAGTTAAAGCCTGCCTTGTTTCTCTTACTGAGAAGCCTGAACATATAGTTCATGACAGTGAATTGAGTGCCAAGCTTGGAGTCAGGAAGATTCCTCTTCTTGAGTTCAAATCCAGCCTCAGACATTTACAAGATGTGTGAGCCTGGACAAGTCACTTAATCCTGCTTGCCTCAATTTCCTCATCTGTAAAATGAGCTGGAGAAGGAAATGGCAAAACCATTCCTATAACTTTACCATGAAAACCCAAAATGGAGTTACAAAGAATCAGATATTCCTGAAATGACTGAACAACAGAGATAAATAAGTTAGTGTGGTGCAGTGTATAAAGTGCTGGATCTGAAATCAGTAAGATTTGAGTTCAAATATTTTTTCAGATAGTTAACTGTGTAACCTTAGGGAAATCCTCTGTCTCAATTTCCTTACCCATAAAATGGGGATAATAGCATCACCTACTAACTAAGGTTATTGTGAGAATTAAATGAGACAATTTTTATACATTTAGCACAGTGCCTAGCAAGTAGTATTTATTGTAGCTAACATTTACATAGTGCTTACTATGTAAATGTTAGCTACAATAAAAGTGATGATGATGATGATGATGATGATGATTATGGCTTGGCAGCTCTCTACCTACTAAGTCATACTACCTGGTCACGGAACAGTTTTTAAAAACAGAAGACAAGTTATTACCCCTAAATGGTTTAGAGAAGTTGTATATGATAATTAGCCTTGGATAAAAAAAAAGAAGACATAAGATAATATCATACTTTTTGACCATATTTTAAAAAATCTTAAAGCATTGCATGCATGTGTGTGAATTTTAATAATTATTATCAATACCACTATCAACTCTGTTTAATGTGCTTTTATATGAACAAAGATAAAATATCAATTTCCAACTTCATGAAAGGTAAGACAAGCAGCAATACATTGGAATTGGTATATGGCCTATGTCCCCTTGATAAAGGCAGTTAGATTCTGATATGAGTTACTCTGGTATATATTCTTATTTTTATTCTTGTCCCACTAAGGACATGACTCACCTTTAATAACTGCTAGCTGCCTTTTGGCTAAAAACAAATTTGTGAACCCAAAATACTCCTGTTCCAAATGTAGCATAAAAAAGAGCAACAGAACAGAGCTTTTGACCAAAGCTCAGTTCAGTCCATCTCATTAGTGATGTTCTTGCTGGTTCCTACATCCTTACCCTGTTTTATATGACTCTTCCTCCCTGACATATGAAATTGACCTTAATGAATGCCAGTCTGTATAGATCTTCAGTACCTGCCTAATTCTCCTTGCCTTAGGCTGATTTCTAGTCCCTGATGGTTCATCTGTCTCCATTCCAGAACGGAAATTTGTTGTTGTTCAGTTGTTTTTCAGTCATGCCCAACTCTTTGTGACCCTATTTGGGGTTTTCTTGGCAAAGACACTGGAAGGGTTTGCCATTTCCTTCTCCAGCTCATTTTACATATGAGGAAACATTAACTTGAGCTTACTGTGGAAAGTTTAAAAAATGATAAAAATGTATCTGTTTAAAATGAAGCTATAACAAGTTATCACTCTATCAAAATTATTTTTGCTATAGATTAAAAAGTGAATTTTTTATTTATGTATGTAATAGAGTTGACCAAAGAAACCTGTGGTGCTGGACTAGATCCCATTCTCAGGTAGCCACTTAATAATTCTTGACACACAGATCAGTGATATAAGTTTTGAGAGCAGTAATGTAACAGACAAAAGAGAGGGCTCCAGGGAAGGATGATGACTTGTTGGGAGATAGAAAGAATCAGAAAATAAGATAATTTGATGCAACAAGGAAGAACTTCAGCTAAAAATGGGAAAGATATTCATCAGCCTCTTACTTTACAAAGATAAATCAACTAAAAAAATGCAAAATTAAATAAAAGCTTCTATGAACACTGAAAACCCAACTTCTTGAAAGCATTGAGGATTCATATTGCAAATAACTTCATGAAAGGAAAAATAACAAAAAAAATGGAAAAAAAATTACTGAAAAAATGTTTACAAAATAGTAAGGAGATCAGCAATGACTACCTACCAAGTCATAGGTGGTATTCTATCTGAACTCACCTTTAAGAACATTGCACATGAAGAATGTTTGTGGCAGCCCTTTTTGTAGTGGCTAGAAACTAGAAACTGAATGGATGCCCATCAATTGGAGAATGGTTGAACAAATTATGGTATATGAATGTTATGGAATATTATTGTTCTGTGAGAAACGACCAGCAGGATGATTTCAGAGAGGCCTGTAGAGACTTGCATGAACTGATGCTGAGTGAAACGAGCAGAACCAGGAGATCAATATACACAGCAACAACAATACTATATGATGATCAATTCTGATGGCCATGGCTCTCTTCAACAATGAAATGTTTCAAACCAGTTCCAATTGTTCACTGAAGAAGGCCATAATACACCCAGAGAGAGGGATATGAAATGTGGACCACAACATAACATTTTCATGATCTCTATCGATGTTTGCTTGCATTGGGTTTCCTTTCTCAGATATTTTTTGTTCATGTAGATACGATTGTTCTTGCACAGCAAGATATGTGTGGAAATATGTATACATATATTCAACTTGTCAAGTATTTTAACATAATTAACATATAGTAGACTTCCTGCCATCTAGGGGAGGGGAGAGAATTAGGGGGAAAATTTGTAACGGAAAGCTTGTTGAGGAACTACCCATACATATGTTATGCAAATGAAAAGCTTTAATAAAAAAAATTTAATATTGCACATGGCATTCAGACATTCAGCAAAAGTTTAGATTTGAGCTAGTGAAAAAAACTAACACTGATAATTGTTCAAATGAGGTCATTTAAAAATAATAGACTTAGTAGGAATCTAAAAATCAACATGGTATCATGGATAGATAGCTGGTCTTATAGGCAGGAAGATCTGGATTCAGGTGCACTTATGAAAAATAATGGCTATGTGACTCTGATTCAAGCAAGCTACATAAACTCCCAATGCACTAGTCCACTCTGAAAGACTAGAAGATGCTAGTTATATTGGCAGAGAGTGGTTCCTTATTTGGAAGTTCTCAAGAGCAACAGGTACAGTCCCTGTCCCCTAATAGAAACATATGCTTTTAAACCAGTCAGTAAACCTAACAAGTCCCAAAATACCCATTTTAAACATGTCCAGAGTGAGCAGTGGAAGCAAGAGTAGGTCTAGGGACAGTTACAACTATAAATGATATGGGCATGAAAACAATAGTGTTAGTCTTTAGTAGCAACTTAAGAGTATTATAACTCTGGGGGCAGCTAGGTGGTGCAGTAAATAGAGCACCAGCCCTAAAGTCAGGAGGACCTGAGTTCAAATCTGGCCACTTAACACTTCAGACCCTGGCCAAGTCAATTAAACACCAATTGCCTCAGCAAAAAACAAACAAACAAAAAAAAGAGTATTATGACTTAAGTTTTATAATACATTGCTCTTTATGCAAAATAAACAGTAAAGCAAATTACTTATCCATCCTCATGTAGGGGGAAATAATGTAAGGAACTGGGCAAATGTATCCAAGTAGAAATATTCAGAAAAGAACGTAGTATCTAATTAGGCTTTATCATGACAGAATAACTCAATCCTGTTCCTTGTTTTTTTCCATTCATGATCATCACTTTCAGCATTGTCTAAATGAGAAGGCCATATTTCTAATTTCCCTCCTGTATTCTCTCTGTCCCAATCATATTGTCTAGAATAGAATGCGCATTTATTAAGCCCCTACTGTGTTCTAAGTTTGCTAAGCACTTTAAAATATTATTTCATATGATCCTCAGAAAAACTCTGGGAGATAGATGCTGTTATTATTCTTATTTTTACAGTTGAAATAATCGAGGCAGACAGAGATTAAATGACTTGCTCAAACTCACATAACTAATAAAGTGTCTGAGGTAGATTTGAATTCAGGTCTTCCTAACACTTAGCCTAGGACTCTAGTCACTGCATCACCTAGTTAGCCATTATAGCTCTAAGCTTTATAAAATGTTCCATGGGAGCATCTCAATGAAAGGTTTGCTCTGCCAAGTATGTCAGAGCATAGGGTTTAACATCCAATTATAACAGTTATAAACAAAAGAGCTAACAGAATTATAGCCAACTACATATGATAAAGGATAGGTATCACTTATCTGTAGCAGATTTGTCAAGGCAGAGTTTGTGAGTAGAAATCTGGACAATCATGAAACAGAGACACTCTGTCAAAAGTAAATGCTGCAGATGATGGAAATCTATAACTATGATGTTCTCTGGTCTTCTTTACTATAAGCAATTTTTTTTCATCTTTACATAATCTTTCATATATCAAGGATTCCATTAATGAAAACATGGAAAAGAAAAGTCTGGATTTTGCAGCTAATGTTTTGCAACAGATCACATCTTTACAATGATGCAATTAACTTATAGGTCCAAAAAATATAATGTCTCTTTGCTATTTATTTATTATTTTAAAAATGTAAATGATTTAGTGGGTCAGATTTCAGACTTAAGGGTCCTCCTGAAACAAATCATCTTCCATACATATGCTAAGCTCCTACAAGATCTCTAGATAAATTTGATCCTCTGATAATGAATACCAAATAAAATGTAAAAATAATGGACACAGGCTCATATGTTGAAAATCTGAGTTACTGGAAAGTTGGTGGTATCCTAGACAGGGAAGTTAAAAGGTTAGATTTTGAGAGAAAGACAATGAATTCTGTTTTGGACACATTGAGTTTGAAGTGCCTGTGGACATCCTCTTGGAATCAAGAGGAATAATCAAAATTTCATCAATAATGAAAATGGGCTGAGTTCCAGTCACACCCCAGACCATACTGGCAAGCCTAAGGTGGTCTCTTAACCTCTCACTGCCCCAGGCAACTCCCTAAGTAGAAGAAAAGTACAGATAAGCACTAGTAGAAGGAGATTCCTTATACAGGAGTTCCCTATATTACTGAAATCCTAGGATAAATTTCTCTAACTATTATAAGGGTTCATGATTTCATCAGTGTATTTATTCAAGTCACACAGGATCACAAGGTTCTTTGGCCTAAAGGGGGGAACTGGTCGCCAATCCTATGGCGATGAACCTCTCAATATTTAGCTTAGTTCACCACTTGGTTTTTTGTGAAGTCTGTAGTGAAAGTCTCTCTAGTTTATTTTTATGGATCTTTTAGAGCTGATATACTGCTGGTATAGCATTTGAGAACCCAGGGCCAGCTCCATGATATAATGAGGCACTAGAGTGAGATCTTAATGAAGGCCAATATTAATGATATTGCTAATAATAAAAAAAAATCTTTACTTCTCTAAAGGTCTATGATGGTATCAGTGAATTTCTGTTCCTCTTTTGTAATTTGAAGCTCCTATTTGCATTTATATTTGCCCTACATTAATTGCTTTGACTGAAAAATTTGTCACCCTGCAGCAAAACTAGAGGGCAGCTAAGTGGCCCAGTAAATAGAGTAACAGGCCTGAAGTCAAAAGGACTCATTTTCCTGAGTTCAAATCTGGTCTTAGATACTTCCTACCTGTGCGATTCTGGACAAATTATTTAACCCTGATTTCCTCAGTGTCTTCATCTATAAATTGAGCTGGAGAAGGAAATAGCAAACCATCCCAGTATCTTTGCCAAGAAAACCCCAAATGGGGTCATTGAAAGTCAGACATGACTGAAAAACGAGTGAACAACAAACCAGTCTGGAAACAATCCTCTCCAAAATAACTAATTTTGGTTTTCTGCTGACAGATATACAGACCATTGCCTGTCTGGATAATAAAAATAACTGATACCACTGTGGGAATATATTCCATACCATATGGCTAGAGGGAAGAAAATGGATGAGGAATTTGAGAAACATCACAAAACTGGCACAAAGATTTGATTTAGTAGGTATTAGTGATTTCAATTGTACAGACATCAGCCAGAATTTGTTCTCTGTCAAAAGCAGAACAACCAATAAATTTTTGACTTCTATAAAAGATCATTTCTTTCTTCAAAAGGTTGAGGAATGACAAAAGAAACTACCATTTTGGATCTGCTTATGGTCAACAAAAATGGATAAATTGCTGAAATAAAAATGATGAGAACTTGAGAAGAAAATAATCGTTTCACTTCTGAGTTTATTGTAGACAAGAGAAGAGCTAGGTATCATTTTTTTCTCTTAGAATAGAGTGAGTAATAAGTGATAGAGTGATAGATACAGAGAGGCAGGCATGTTTATTCAGGCAATCATACATTATTACATTTTGACTCCTTTTGTACTATCCTTCTTTCCTCTGTGAAATTTTTTTATTTGCATAACATAGGTATGGATAGCTCCTCAGCATTGATCTTTACAAAGCTTTCCATTACAAATTTTACCCCCAGCAACCACCCCTCCCCTAGACGGCAGGATGTCCACTACATGTTAATTATGTTAAAATACTTGACAAACTGAATATATGTATACATATTTCCACACATCACTGTTGGGCAAGAAAAATCGTATCTACAAGAAAGAAAAATTAGATAAAGGAAACACAATGCAAGCAAACATCAATTGAGAGTATGAAAATGTTATGTTGTGGTCCACATTTCACATCTCTCTCTCTGGGTGTATATGGCTTTCTTCACTGAACAATTTTAAGTGGTTTGAAACATTTCATTGTTGAAGAGAGCCATGTCCATCAGAATTGCTCGTCGTATAGTATTGTTGTTGAGGTGGATAATGATCTCCTGGTTCTGCTCATTTCACTCAGCATCAGTTCATATAAGTCTCTCCAGGCCTCTCTGAAATCGTCTTGCTGGTCGTTTCTTACAGAACAATAATATTCCATAATATTCATATACCATAATTTATTCAGCCATTCTCCAATTGAAGGGCATCCATTCAGTTTCCAGTTTCTAGCCACTACGAAAAGGGCTGCCACAAACATTCTTGCATATGTAGGGCCCTTTCCTTCCTTTATGATCTCTTTGGGATATAGGCCCAATAGAAACACTGCTGGGTCAAATGGTATGCACAGTTTGATAACTTTTTGAGCATAGCTCCAAATTGCTCTCCAGAATGGCTGGATCCATTCACAGCTCCACCAACAATGCATCAGTGTCCCAGTTTTTCCACATCCCCTCCAACATTCATCATTATCTTTTCCTGTCATTTTAGCCAATCTGACAGGTGTGTAGTGGTACCTCAGGGTTGTCAATTCCTCTGTGAAATTTTAAAATGTTTTAACCATGCTCATTTTTTTCATATCTGTCACTGCTCACCAATATTCCTCTCCCTTTCCCTCAGTAGAAGCCAACCTATAATAAATATAAATAATTAAAAAATCATAAATCAAGATATTATCCATATACATCTCATTCTATACTTCTATTTTATCTCTTCTACAGCAAAGATACATTTCATTACTTTTCTGAAGTCATGATAGATCTTTTCTTTAATCAAAATTCCTAAAGACTTTCAGAGTTGTCTCTCATGATTGTGATTATCATGAAAAAAATTCTCCTGGTTCTTCCTATTTTACCCTAAATCAGTTCCCAGAAATCTGTCCATATTTCTCTAAATCAGTCTATTTTTTATTTCTAAGAGTGTAATAATATTCCATTACAGGAAAATCTCACAATTCAGTTATTATCCAATTAATGGACACCAATTTTGTTTCTGATTTATTTATATAAAAAAGTATGTCTACAGCGTAAATATTCTTGCAAATAAACACTGGTTCTGGTGAACAACTATAAAGCTGGATCTGATCATTTAAGTCAAAAGTCTGATGATGAGTATTTTGTGATAGTGGAAGACTTCTGCCTCAGCTGACCGTTTATTCAGAGGAAGATCTAATGAAGTAAATGACAGCACAAGCATCATTTATATGAGCAAATATTAGCCATGACTCACACTGAAGAATTATCTGGGGACCCTCACACTCTGGAAGAACCTGAGACTGTTGCAGCCCACAGCATGCAAAAGCTCTTCAGCTATGTGTTTTTCCCTGCTCCTCCACCAATGCACATCCTCTAAAGTCACTACATAAACTTGTTTCCATCTGTGTAAAATGTAAATTAGTTTTTGACCCACTGCCTTTTAGAATAGGTAATGCTTACTTCTGCTTAGGCAAGTCATAGGTCAGAGACAGGGATCCTCTCTGGACTGGAGGCTGGCTGCTGTGTTCTCTTCTTCATTTTTTTCATTGTGATTTGTTTAATAACTTTAAACTTTAAAATGTGGCTTGAAATGTTTGAACTTGTCTGAAAAAAAAATATTGTTCTCTTCTGTCTTTAATCTCCTTGGGCTACATGCCTAATGGTAATATATAAGTGGTAGGCTCCCTTACTCTTTTGTGGGCAATTAAAAAGGGAAACAATTCTAAATCTTTCAGACTCATCTTCTTTCTTTTTATGACTGGGTTATTAAGCTGATAGATCAGAGGATTGAGATTGATATAGGCATAATATTTGACAATATTTTTCATGTTATCCATGTGGCCAAAATGGAAATCTATAGGGCTGGATAATAATACTATTATGTGTATTTGAAATTGTTTGAATGACTAATTGTTATTAGATGTGTTTTGTTGAGCCCTTGAGAGAAGAATTGGGAGGAATGTGTAGAACTTGCAAAAAAGTCAATTTTGAGTTGAAAACAAGTGGAAGGAGTTGCCTTGAAAGGTAGTTTCCCTTCATTGAAAAGTCTTCAAGCAAAAGATGGATGAACATTTGCATGTGTTAAAGGTAGGAGTCCTTCCCTGCAAAGACTGAATAATGTCCACTGAGATTTTTAACAACTCTCAAATTCTGTAGTTCTGGATAAATGGTCCTGAGGAGGAAAGTTCTTAATGGTATGACCTATGGATCTATCCTTAGACCAATGCTGTTCCATATTTTTTTTTTATCAATAACTTGGATAATGGTCAAGATTGTATACTTATCCAATTTGCAGGCAGTATAAAGATGGGAATGAGAGATAAAAGGAAAAAAATCTAAAAAAGGTGGGAGTTATTCGTGCTAAGTATTTATCTTGTCTTTCTCTGATTACTTTCTGCCTCGGCTCACAATAGCAGAGAATTGTAAAGAAGGCCTTTTGGGAAAGAATCCCAATTGCCCTTCATAGTGAATATTAGCCCTTTGGTATTGAGGACAAGAAAATCTTGAGTAGTAGTCCTAAAAAGCCAGAAATAAAGATGCATCAAAAACCATTTCTATTATTTCAATAGCCAGAAACCAGACATAATCCAGGGGACCAATAAACAGAAGCTCATCCTTCTGTATTGGATTGGAATAGAAAAAAAGCAACACCTACAAGGGCTGAGCTTAAGTCTGAGACAATGGGTCAAGGGGCACAAACATGAGCCCTGGTCCAAAGGGAGAGACTAAAGAGAGTCACTGGACATCAGAAATTTGTTTAACACTATTTGACAGTTCATGTCTTTGCCCTTCAGGGATAGAGAATAAAATTAGCCACACCTCCTCATTCTGCTCAGAGACCTCCAGTTGGTCTCTTGAGGGGGGCAGCTGACACTGAACTCTGTGCTTTCTCCTAATTCAGATTCAAAAGTCAGTCTTATCCAGTTTGGCATTTATTCTATTTTATTTTTATTTTATTTATTTTTTCCTCTTCCATTTTAGTTTTATCTTTCAAACTAGAACATGAATTTCTTGGGGGTAAGTATGAACTCAATTTCTTGCTTAAAAAGAAGGAAAGAGAATAGGAGAGAGAAGAGAGGCGAGGAGAGAAAAATAAAACTCCTATCAAATCTTTGCAGAGTCCTAGGTCCATGGCACTCTTTGAATTTCTATTTAGTCATTTTACAGGATATAATGAAAAGACTTTTTGATTAAAAACCAGGACACCTAGATTTTTATCTTTATATTCCTTAGGGAAAAAGGTGGTTAGTAATACATTGTTGGTGGAAATGTGAACGGAATCAACCATTCTGGAGAGCAATTTGGAGCTATGCTCAAAAAGTTGTCAAACTGTGCATACCCTTTGACCCAGCAGTGTTTCTACTGGGCTTATATCCCAAAGAGATCTTAGAAGAGGGAAAGGGACCCACCTGTGCAAGAATGTTTGTGGCAATTTGGAGCTATGCTCAAAAAGTTATCAAACTGTGCATACCCTTTGAACCAGCAGTGTTCCTACTGGGCCTATAACCCAAAGAGATTTTAAAGGAGGGAAAGGGACCCACATGTGCAAAAGTGTTTGTGGCAGCCCTTTTTGTAGTGGCAAGAAACTGGAAATTGAAAGGATGCCCATCAGTTGGAGAATGGCTGAATAAATTATGGTATATGAATGTTATGGAATATTATTGTTCTGTAAGAAATGACCAACAGGAGGATTTCAGAGAGGATTGGAGAGACTTGCATGAACTGATGCTGAGTGAAATCAGCAGAACCAGGAGAACATTATACACAGCAACAAGACTATATGATGATCAATTTTGATGGACATGGTTCTCTTCAACAATGATGTGATTCAAACCAGTTCTTCAGTGATGAAGATAGTCATATACATCCAGAGAGAGGCCTGTGGGAACTGAGTGCGAACCACAACACAGCATTTTAACGCTTTCTGTGAATATTTCCATGCATTTTGTTTTCCTTCTTAGGTTGTTTTTTTCTTCTTCTCTTTCTAGATCTGGTGTTTCTTGTGCAGTAAGATAATTGTATAGATATGAATACATGTATTATATTTGTCATATAATTTATCCTATTTAGCATGTATTAGATTACCTGTCATCTAGGGGTGAGGGGTGGGGGGAAGGAGGGGAAAATCTTGGGAAAAAAGTTTTTGCAAAGGTCAATGTTGAAAAATCACTCATATGTTTTGTCAATAAAAAGCTTTATAAAAAAAATAAAAAAACAAAACAAACAAAAAAAAAGAATGTTTGTGGCAGCCCTTTTTGTAGTGGCTAGAAACTGGAAACTGAATGGATGCCCATCAATTGGAGAGTGGCTGAATAAATTATGGTATATGAATGTTATGGAATATTATTGTACTGTAAGAAACAACCAGCAGAACAATTTCAGAGAGGCCTGGAGAGACTTGCATGAACTGATGCTGAGTGAAATGAGCAGAACCAGGAGATTATTATACACAGTAACAGCAAGACTATATGATGATCAATTCTGATGGACATGGCTCTCTTCAACAATGAGATGTTTCAAACCAGTTCCAACTGTTCAGTGAAGAAAGCCATATGCACCCAGAGAGAGGGATATGAAATGTGGACCACAACATATCATTTCCGTGATCTCTATCAATGTTTGCTTGTATTGTGTTTCCTTTCTCAGATTTTTTTTTCTTGTAGATACGATTTTTCTTGCACAACAATGATAAGTCTGGAAATATTTATACATATATTCAACTTGTCAAGTATTTTAACATAATTAACATGTAGTAGACTTCCTGCCATCTAAGGGAGGGGAGGGGACTGGGGGGAAAATTTGTAATGGAAAGCTTTGTAAAGATCAATGCTGAGGAACTACCCATACATATGTTATACAAATAAAAAGCTTTAATAAAAAAAAGAAAGAAAGAAAGAAAAAAGGTGGTTAGTCTTCCAATAATTCTATCAGTTTTGGCTTTTCCTTCATGATCTACTTTTCCTAAAGTCATACACATGCCAGATAAGCTTGTTACTTTAGGTTACTCATTCTCTCTGGGAATCTGTAAAATTGGGGATTGGACTGGATGATTTCTATCATCTCTTCTGTTGTCAAAATCTATAATTCAATGAAAATTAAGGAATGCTTCCTATGACAACTTGAACTATACCTTAAAGGATAAATAGAATCCCACATCTATTACTCAGTAATTCTTTTTCCTCTCATCCCTTAATAATAGTCCTTCCTCATAAGCAGGAAGAAACAAAATATTTCTTTTTGTTAGAATATAAGTATCTCAAGGGCAGAGACTGTTTCTCAGTATTTGTGTCCTGAGTGTTCAGTATAGTGTCTGGCATATAGTAGGCACTAACTGACTGATTGATGGATTTAAATGAACAACTTAAAAAATTTAAAATTCTGTGGCCTCTTTCCACCCACACTTAACTCTGCCATTCCTTGGATAAATAGAGGCAAAAATAGTTGCAGAGCTTCATGTTAACTTTTTTGAGCCTTTTGTTTTGATATGGCCAGCTTATTCTATGATATTTCCTTTCCCAAAGACTTTTGGGACACAATTCATCTTTCATTTAGTATGTCTTTGTGTCCCTTTTCTTTGATTAGGACTTTCTTAGTATTATACTAGATTATACTATATATACATATTTATAATTACACTAGATTAGTACATGAAAATATTTAATTTAGCAGTTTTCATATTACTCAAGGCTTTCCTCAACTTAACTCCATAAATCTTAGATACATCCAGGAATACAGTGTTTTTTTTATTTAATATATATTTAAATCTCATGAGCCCTTATCATGTTTCTGTTTTTATCAGACCAAGCCAGATGACATGTATGTTCAAAGCATCAAACATTTAATGAAATGGCTCTAGATTTCTTACTCTTGGGTTAAGCTGTCTGATTAATGTGTACAAAATCAACTAATCTACTCTAAATTGTCAGTTCAAAAAAACTGGACCAGATCATGTTTTACATTTTATCTAGTAGTACATCATAGCCTTCAGCCTGCTGCTCCTGCTGCTGCTCCACCTGCAGCACCTCTGGACTTCAAAATTTCCTCAGTCCCTGAAAACATTATTAACTCACTTAGTTTTGGTACTCCCACCTTGGGCCAAGATATGTTGCTTTGTAAATATGGACTTGATTAGCCCATCATATATAGCTGGCCCCATACCAGTCTAAACCACTCTTCCCATTCTAGCCAGCTGTTAACCTCAGCCATCTTGCTTTTTTGTCAACAAATGCATTCCACAAGTGAATGGATGCTCATCAGTTGGAGAATGGCTGAATAAATTATGTTCTATGAATGTTATGAAATATTATTGTTCTGTAAAAAATGATCAGCAGGATGATTTCAGAGAAGTCTGGAGAGACTTACATCAATGGATGCTATGTGAAATGAACAGAACCAGGAGATCATCATACATGGTAACAAGAAGATTATACAATGATCAATTCTGATGGACATGGCTCTTTTCAACAATGAGATGATCCAGGCCAGTTCCAATGATCTTGTGATGAATAGAGCCATCTACACCCAGAGAGAGGACTGTGGGGACTGAGTATGGATCCCAACAAGACATTTTCACTGGTTTTGTTGTTGTTTGATTGCACTTTATTTTTTCTCATTTTTTTACTTTTTGATTTGACTTTTGTTATGCAGCAATATAATTGCATAAATATGTATGCATATATTGAAGTTAACATATATTTTTACCATGTTTAATTTATATTGGCTTGCTTGCCATCTGGGGGAGGGGGGAAAGGGGGAAAGATTGTTTTGCAAGGGTTAATGTCGAAAAATTGTCCAAGCATATGTTTTGAAAATTAAGTAGCTTTAGTAAATGAAAGTGAAAAAAAAACCCAAATACATTCCGCTTTGATTCACCTTTTCTCCTAGGTTCAATAACCAAACTGATATTATCCTACTACCAATGTTTTTTTTTCTTGGAAGGTCATAACAATTTATTGTTCTATAGATAACTTTACTTCTCTGGTAATTATCCAGACAGGCTCTTCCATATACACCACTCTCATATATATGCTATTTAGAATATAAGCTTCTTAAAGTCAGAGTCTGCCTCACTAAATGCTATTCTTTAGCATTTAGCACAGTGCCTGGCACATAAATTCTCAATAAATAATGCTGCATTCATTCATTCATTCATTCACTCATTCATTCATTCTAGAAGAAATATAAAGTAATGACAAGGAATTAAATCAAGCAACAAATGTTCCCTGCACAGATGGCTACCTTTCATATCCTCAAGGGAAACAGCTAGTCAAGTCTCTATTCTATTATCTCTGCTTCCTCAACACAGTATGAAAAGGACACAACAGTTTAAATTCACTTTCCCGGTGATAGAAACTGTGCTGTCCAATTATCTCTCCTCACTCAAAGCCTATAGAGTAGAAATCACTGCTCGCCTCAGGTACTGAAGCTTTTGGCCATTATTCATAGTTTTCTGTCTCTGCATCTCTCTCTCTGTCCATCTGTCTGTGGGTCTGTCTTTTTCCATCTGTCCCTCTCTGTTTCTTTGTCTGTCTCTTTGTGTATATGTTTTTCTGTCTCTGTCTCTTTTTTTGTCCTTCTCTCTCTGTCTCTGTCTTTACCTTTCTGTCTCTGTTTCTTTCTCTCACTTTCTCTCTGTGTCTTTCTGTCTGTCTCTCTATCTCTGTTTCTGTCTGTCTGTCTCTCCTTACACACACACACACACATGCATGTGTGCACACAACCTATACACATTTTCAATTTGGCATTTTTCAAACCAAATTTATTACCTTTACTACTCTCCAAATCCCTCTATTCTCCCTGACCTTCCTCCTGCTCTCAAGGGTACCATTATCTTTTCAGTTACCCAGCTCAAAGCCTGAGTGTCATTTCTGTCTCCACAGTCTCTCTAACCCTCTGTATCCAATGTGTATCCAAGTCCTACCTGTTTTACCTTTGTAACATCTCACATAGAAACTCTCTCTGATACTGATACACAAATCAGGCTCAGGAGCTCATCACCTCATCCCTTGACTATTGCAATAGTCTTCTATGAAGTTTTGTTTTGTTTTTTCCCAGTCTCTCTCCATTCCAGTCCACCTTCCATTCAGTTGTCAAAATGATTATCATAAAGATCTGACCATATTACCCTCCTATTCAATAAACCTCAGTTATTTCTATCACCTCCAGAATGAAATATAAAATCCTCTGGCTTCTATAGCTCTTCATAACATTTCACTTTCTTATGTTTTCAATCTCCTAATACCTTTTTCTTCCCCATATTCTTCAACTCAGTGACATTGGCCTCCTTCCTGTGCTTTGATCCTCACACTCTCTCTAAACACCAGATGTTTTCACTGTCTGTCCCCAATGTCTGGAATGTTTTCCCTTTTTATTTTTTCCCCTTTCCCTTTTTTCCTGTTTTCCTTCTGCTTCTTGGCTTCCTTTTTTTCCTTCAAGTGTCAGATAAAGTCCCCACCTTCTTCAAGAAGACTTTGCCAGTTTTCTTTAACCTCACTGCCTTCTTTCTGAAACACTCCAATTTATCTTGTATCTATCTTATTTGAACTGCACATAGTTGTTTACATGTTTATCTCACCCACTAAACTGAGCTTCTTGAGAGTGAAGATTTTTTTCCCCTTTCTTTGCATTTGCAGAGCTCAGCATAGTACCTGACACATAGTAGGTCCTTAATAAATGCTAGTTGACCAAATGATTGACTGGAGACAGGAACTCTGTCATCTTGCACTGCTTTATTCAAAATGTTCATTCTTCTTGGTTTAGAATTTGATTTTTTTGGTCTTTTTAAAAAATCCAACCTACTTCCTCCCGTCTCAAAGCGGGTCACTAATAGGGCCTGCTTACATAAGTACTACAGGTATAAGAAGGCTGGGGATGGAAAGAAAAGCTATCTAGACCATTAAATGGTCTTACTACAAAATGCTAACTTTAGAATCTTTCCTCTTTTTTTCTGGTTTCCTTTCTTATCAGTGTCTGGGATGAAGTAGGGGCCCTTTTCAGAAAAGGAATTAAGACCTTTCTTTAGAGCAAATCCTTCTTTACTTTGCTTCCTTTCAAGTACATGAGAAGAGCTGGGAGACAAGTTTCCTTAATCTCTCAGAATATGCTGTCTTAATGCCAGAAAGAAGCAAAGTGTATGAAGAACCCAAGACCAACTGTGCATAACTTTTTTTCCCCTCTCCTCACAAAATCTGGTTCCAATAAAAACCATCTTTACTGCCTGAGGCTAATGTGTAAGTTAGTGAGAGATTATGGCTTGCTTTTATAGCACTTTATGTAGTATTTGACAATCCATAGGGACCTTGGCTGTTAGTCCTTTACAAATATAAAATGTAATTTTAAACTTCACTTCATCATGGTAATAGGCTATAAGCTCTCTCCCTAAAACCCACAGCCTACTACTGTCATCCTAGGAAGCCTTGAACAACCTGACTTAATCACCTATTGGTGGCTCATTGCACCCTGCCCACCCTTTCTAAAATATATAAATCTTAATTATTTTTAAAGTCTTTTCCTCGAACACAGGGAAAGCTGTTAGACTTGTAGCCTAAGCTTGCAGGCAAGAAATAGACAGGACAGATTTACTCCCTGATCCCAGACTTTCCTTTTGGTAAAGTGTTTGCTATCAGTCATTCTGCCAGTCAAGCATTTATTGAGTGCTTCCTGTATTCCAAGCAATGGGGATATAAAGGCAAAAAACACAAATAAATGAAAAATAACTTCTACTTTCAATGAGCTCACATTTTCATGGGTGAAACATGAGAATAATTAAGAATACACGAAAACGATATAGACAGAAAAAGGGGAGGGTGTGGAAAGGCTTCTAGCAGAAGGTAGGGTTTGAGCCAATACTTAAGGGAAGGAAAAGTCAGGGAATCTAAAAGCTAAAAGAGTATGTCAGAAAGGGAGTAAAGCCAGTGAAAAGGCATGAAGATAAGAGATAGCATGTACAGCAAGTAGGCTAAAATGGATGGATCATAGAGTTTTTTTAATAAAGCTTTTTATTTACAAAACATATGAGTGACCTTTCAACATTGACCTTTGCAAAAAAAACTTTTTTTCCCAAGCTTTTCCTTTCCTTCCCCCCACCCCCCACCTCTAGATGACAGGTAATCTAATACATGCTAGATAGGATAAATTATATGACAAATACAATACATGTATACATATCTATACAGTTATCTTACTGCACAAGAAACATCAGATCTAGAAAGAGAAGAAGAAAAAAAACAACCTAAGAAGGAAAACAAAATGCATGGAAATATTCACAGAAAGCGTTAAAATGCTGTGTTGTGGTTCACTCTCAGTTCCCACAGGCCTCTCTCTGGATGTATATGACTATCTTCATCGCAGAACAACTGGTTTGAATCACATCATTGTTGAAGAGAACCATGTCCATCAAAATTGATCATCGTATAGTCTTGTTGCTGTGTATAATGTTCTCCCGGTTCTGCTGATTTCACTCAGCATCAGTTCATGTAAGTCTCTCCAATCCTCTCTGAAATCATCCTGTTGGTCATTTCTTACAGAACAATAATATTCTATAACATTCATATACCATAATTTATTCAGCCATTCTCCAATTGATGGGCATCTTTTCAATTTCCAGTTTCTTGCCACTACAAAAAGGGCTGCCACAAACATTTTTGCACATGCGGGTCCCTTTCCCTCCTTTAAAATCTCTTTGGGATATAGAAACACTGCTGGGTCAAAGGGTATGCACAGTTTGATAACTTTTTGAGCATAGTTCCAAATTGCTCTCCAGAATGGTTGGATCCATTCACAGTTCTACCAACAATGTATCAGTGTCCCAGTTTTCCCACATCCCCTCCAACAGTTATCATTATCATTTCCTGTCATTTTAGCCAATCTGACAGGTGTGTAGTGGTATCTCAGAGTTGTCTTAATTTGCATTTCTCTGGACATAGAGTTTTTAAAGGGAATGAAAGCATATGATGGTTGGAAAGTAGGAAAGAGCCAGGTTGTGAAAACATATCTCTGACAAATATACCAGACTCAATTTCAGATTGAGATGATGGAAAATGAAGTATATAGAAGCTAGGTAGAATAGTGGATGGAGTACTGGACTGAAGTCAAGAAGACCTGAGTTCAAATGCAGCCTTTTACTTACTCATTACATGATCCTGGGCAAGTCACTCAGTCATGTTTGCCTGTTTCCTCATCTGTAAAATTAGATAGAGAAGCAAATCAATTCCTCCAGGATTTTTTTCCAAGAAAACTTTACATGATTGAAACAACTGAACACAATAATGAAAGAAGCAAGATATACATGAACATGAACGTGCTTCTTTTTGGCATTAAAATAGCATATTCTGAGAGATTAAGGAAACTTGTCTCCCAACTCATGACAAGAAGTAGGCTCCTTCACCCTTTTCCTTCAGATAAGCCATGTTATCGAGGAAAGTCCACAGATAAAGGAAAGCAGTCAAGCTTATTTCATCTGCTTCACATCTTTCAGACTTCTAATATGCTAATAGAATGATATTGTTTATGTGGATGTTCCCTCCAACATTAAAGAACTTATTCATGTCTCTCAACCATGGAATATATGGAATACTGATGTTCCCTCATTCTTAAGACATGACTGGCTCATTTTCTTTTTTAGTATTAGATTTCTCCAATGACTCCCTTTGAAACATTTCTCTTGCATTATTCCTCACTTATATTGTAATACAGCTTCCATTTATTCATCTAAACTTTCTCATTATCCTTTGGGTCATCCTCAATTTCAATTCTTTGGAGACCTTAATATTTCATTTATCAGAATTATACAACTCCATCCAGTAGAACATAAGTAAGTTCCCTAGGGAGAGGGACTGTTTTCATTGCAGTTTTTGTACATCTAGCATTGATCATAGTGCTCAGAAAGTACTTAAATGTTAATTGAACTAAATCACTAGAAGCATATTAACATCAAGTGAGGCACAAAACAGGTTGAAATATGATTGCTATCTCATATGCCAAAGAGAATATTTACTCCTGGAAGAATATATTGTTTTGGAAATGAAAGGTCTTGATTTGGAAGAGGAAGTGGGGACTTCTTTATCCTCTGTCATTTCCAAGAGAGTTCTGGAAATTTGGCTTGAAAGACCGTTTAAATACTACAAAAGGTAGAATTGACTTTTTGTTCCATGAACACTTATCTTTCAGCAAATTATAACTTAATGTTAGGTAGTAAAAGCAAGGTTAATTTTGTGGATATCTGGCATATCTTGATACATTGCCATTTTGGAAAATAGCTTCTTTTGCCTTTGCCACATATTCACTGAACACCTATTCTTTATTTTCCAAATAATCTTGTTCAGTAAATGCCTACAGGGTATTAAGGGGCTTAAATGACATAATGGATGTAAAATGTTGGCAAATTTCAAACTGTTTTTTATATACCAGTATGTGGATGGTAGAAGTAGTGGTGATGGTGGTAGTGGTAATAGTAGCTAGTAGCAGGTATAGCTAGTAGTAACCTAGAGTTACTTAAGTCTCTAGGTAGTTGACTTCATTTCCTGAATCTTATTCTACATTCCTGTTTACCTCAAAATGTACTTATGGAGCAAACCAGAGATATGCTAGAAAATGTCTACCAACCAAGCTTTCCAGGAAAAAAAAAAGTGTATCCATAGATAATTTTAAGTTGAATCTACATTAGTAATATATTTTAAGCAACAAAATAATCAATTAAACTCTAGTTTGTAGTTGTTTCTGATGTCTGAAGTATAAATGTTCACACTTAAAATTTTACAATTGGTTCCCTCAAGCTTTAAAGTTGCTACTATGACCTTGCTTTACAGAGGTCTTTTTAGTAGGTGATAGAAGTCGTAGATATGTACAAAAATACATCCCTAGATGTTTCTGTTGCTGTCTCTGGATCTGTATCTCTCCTTTCTCTATCTCTCCCTGTCTCTCCTTTTCTCCCTCCCTCCCTCCCTCTCTCTGTCTCTTTCTGTCTCTCTCTCTCTGTCTCTCTCTGTCTCTATCTCTGTCTCTGTCTCTCTCTGTCTCTTTCTTCTCTCCCTGTTTTTCCCTCTAGCATAGACTTTCTGCTTCAAAACTTCACATGTAAACAACTAGCTTTTAGCAGCAACAATGGCTTGACATCGTAAACATGTGTATTAATACAGGGATACTTTAGACCCCTAAGTTCCCAGCACTGAGGCAAACTCAGAAGGTATATATACCTGGAAATCTAAACTTACAGATTTTATACATTTTTCACAGAACTACAAAATCTAGAAAACTAAATAATCTGCTGGAAGTCACAATTGACCCAGAATACTCTCAACAACCTCCCCAACATGTAATTGTCCAGTCTCTGCTTGGAACCTTCAGTGAAGAAAACCTATTATTTTCCAGACAGCCCATTATATACAAGTCTTTAGCTCTAATTGGTAGAAAGTTGTTTTCTTTCCCTAAAGGAAACTTCAAAAGCCCTTGCCAACCTCCCCTCCCCCTGCCTTTCCCTTTTTTTTTTGTTTGTTTGTTTGTTTTATACTTTACTCTAAGTCCTTCTTTGCATTCTTTCCTATTCAATCTTTGATCTGGTGACACTAGTTTTTCTGTTCCTCAAATAAGACATTCCCTCTGTCTCCACACTCCAGGTATTTTCTTTGCCTATCCTCCATGACAGGAAAACTCTCTCTCTCTTCCTCTTTCACTTGGATCCCCCGGCTTCTTTCAAGTCACAGCTAAAAACATCTCTTGTAAGAAAAATCTTTTTTGATATGCCTTAATACTAAGGAATTCTTTCTGCTGCTAATATCCAATATATTCTTATTTATGTGAACTTGTTATCATGCTGTCTCCCCCATTAGATTGTAAGCTCCTTAAAAGCTGTGACTATTATTTTTTCCTTTATTTGAATCCCCAGTGCTTAGCAAAGTGCCTGGAACATTTTTGTTGTTCAGTTGTTTTGTCATATCTAATTTTTTTTACCCCATTTGGGATTTCCTTGGCCTAGATAGAGGAGTAGTTTGCAATTTCCTTCTCCAGATCATTTTATAGATGAGGAACTGAGGCCGACAGGTTTGTGATCTGCCCAGAGTCACACAACTAGTGCATGTGTGAGTTCAGATTTGAATTCATAAAGATGACTCTTTCTGATCCCAAGCCCAATGTTCTGTCTTTGAAACCACCTAGCTGCCCACTTGGGTCAAGGTAGGTGCTTAATAAATGCTAGTTGGACTGCCTGACTTTCTATGCTGCTCCTGGTTTTTCTGTTCTACCAAAACAACTTCAATGCTTCTTCTATGTGGCAGCCCTTCAAATACTTCAACAAAGCTATCAAGTCCTCTCTAAATTATCTCTTCCTCATGTTAAATGGAATCCTTCAACACACCCTCATATGAAATATTTTCCCATCTTCTCACTCTATCTGTTACTCTTGTGTGAATCAACACCTTTCAAATTAATTATGTTGTTCAAAAAGTATGGCATCCAGAGCAAGATATCAAACTCCAGATATGGAACATGTCAATTATCATCTCCTTCTTGGAATCTCTACGTCTCTTGTAATCCACTAAAACTCCAAAATTTCCTCTGAAATTATGATTTAGAGACCAATTGGTATTAAATTCAAATCAAAATGGAACTATGTGGACCATATATTGACAAAGAAATTAGTAAATTAGCATTATCTTTGTTGTATTGCATTTTTATTTTATTTGTTAAACATTTCCAAAATATATTTTAAGTTGGTTCTTCCCCTTTCTGGAGCTTTACTCTCTTATGACTGACTCCTCTGGTTATACATCTTTCCCCCATATCACTGCTCATAAGGTTAATGTTTTTATACTTTATTTCTCCTTATTTGAAAATCTGTAGTATTCAATTCAGAACATTGTTCTAACATAATGAGATCGTTTTTGTTGACTGATGGTCCATTTGTTAAATGGAAAATTTTTTGTGCTTTATATCTAATGGTACAAGATTGAAAGACAGGTATTTGTACTTAATCAAAGTTTCTTGAGATAATTCCTGGCATCCAGATGAACCTTTTCCTAAATAATCTTGTTGATTTTCACTCTCAATTAACAACATATTTCAATTAACCTCAGTTTATAATATAATTTTATTAGCTCCAATAGTTTAAAGAAATCTTCAATCCCTGACCATTCTAGTACACAGGTATTATTGCAGAATTGATTATGTGACATAGTAAAAAGAGAGCCAGCTTTGGGTTTAGAAGACCTGAATCAATATTCAAACTCTATTCTGTCATTTCAGGGATTTCACTTGTTATCTTTGGGCCTCAGGAAAATGTCTGAGGGTGGGGGTTTATATGTATGATTTCATCTAGCTCTAAGACATTCTAGGATTTGAAATGTTGTCCTACCAGAATATTCATGTAGGATAGTAAGTGGACAAGTAAAACTTTTGCAATTTATATTCTCAGAGACCTACAAAAAGAGGTTGTGAGTTTGCCAGGATCACTCAGCCAGTATGGGTCAGAGATTGGGTTTGAACTTAGGTATTTCTGGCTTTAAGAACAACTTTATCTCTGGTATATCAGTTGGGCAGCCTCTCTTTTTTTAATGAAGAAAATTCAGTTTTTTTAAATGGCAATTTTGAACAGGAATGGATTTGTAACTTGAAGTTGAATACTTCCATAAAGATAATTACATATGGCAAAAGAGAGAAACTTTTTGAAAAAAAAAATAAATTCCCTAGAATATGTGTGTGCCTGAATTCATTTACAACTGTTGCTGCTTTAAACACTTCAGGCAGAATAAGTGGATGGCGCTAAACAGCTTAGCTGCAATTATTATGGAATGTCTGAGGTATAATTTCCCCTGCGGTTTTGTTAGGCGTACAAAATTCATAATTCTGATTTGTGGCAGGTACTTATTACCCATCACAGGTGGGGATATGCAAATATTATTCTAGTCGGGGTGAGCAGCCTTTATTTCAGTATTCAGCCATTAACGAGATTTTCGAGGCTGGTACTCTGGGGCCATTTAATTAATTAGATGGTACAGATAAAATATAAATTGTTTTGTAGGCTACACAATTCCAGTTCGAGGAGATGTTTAAAAAAATGTAGTTAAATGAACTTAGTACGGATTGATTTGTTGTTTCTTATATCGCTCCAAGTAAATGTAAATCCTACTCATTATTTTCCCATATTAATTCCACTCAGGATCCTCATATTTGTTGAATTTCATGAAAATAGATGTTTTGAATTTGGCTGCTTATTAAGTGTCTTTATCAGTGAATCTCTCTGTCCAGAGATCAGAAGAATGCACTGTCTATGGAAAAGACTACATCTACAATCAAATCTTTTAAAAACAGCACTTTGTAGTATTTTGTATAAAGGTAAAGGTGTGGATCCTTTCCCAGTGTGGTAATCTTTATTTGATTGCTTTTTCCTAAAATCTTGTACATAGACAAGCAGGACAGCTTTGAAAGTAACATATTGAGTTTTTTATGTACTTTAAAACAAATCAAGTTGCACATAACAGAAATTCATGGATTCACATATTCTCTTTTATTCTACTTTATATGTGGATTTATTTTTGGTTTGTTAAATTTAGAATTAAAAAAAATGTTCTTTATATACTGCATTCTTTTTTGCACTTTGTATTTTGTAATACTGCCTTCTGATCCTTAATTGAGCACCCTTTTGTGACAAAGAAGTAAACAAAACAAATTAATATAATGGAAATGTTTAAAATATATGTCCCATAACGTACTTGCTGTTCATACCTATTTTGCACTGTTTTTGCCTGCAAGAAGGAGAAATGCTTCCGGTGTATAACATTTTAAACAAATATCTACTGCAATGGATTCTGAGGAAATGTATGCTATTTAAAGGAGAGCTTTTCTTCCAGAATAATCATTTTTCTACCACAACTGCTCAAAGATAGAGAGCTAGTTTTCTTGAACATGAGATTTGTCACCAGGCTGAGTTTTAGAAGGATCACATGAACACATATTGCATATTAGAAGGGACCTTAGGGTCCCCCAAATCAATTTTATGGTTGAAGAAGTTCAAGACCTAAGAGAAGTGACTTGCTTCAAGTCACAAAGCTAATAAACTGTCTGAATCCAGATTCGAACCCTGGTTTCCCTGGTGGCAAGGCCATTGTGCTAGCCACCACCCTAAGTTTCATTCCCCTGGCAAAAGCTAAAAGCAGCTCATGAGCAAAGTTTAATAACATGGTTGAGCACCCAGATTTCGTTCTCCTACAAAGATGAGCAAGTAGTTAATTGTATTCAAAAAGCATCTGCTTAAAACCCTTCACCTGTAGAGAAGCTTTTTTCCCTTATGAAAGATGTTGGGAGAATGTATTTTAATTTTTTTCAAAAGAGAAAAAGGACATTATCATCACTGCATACTTCAAAACAAATGTCTGACCAGTATTTCTCCAGGGAAAAGGCCTTAAAGCCCCCACACACACTTGTGGGGTGGCTGCCCTTGAAAATAAATAGTGAGCCCAGATTTAAGGCTTTGCTCTTCCACTTTATAATTATGTGACCTTGGGTCTCATTTAACCTTTCTCATCCTAAGTGGGAGGTAATGATAGCCTCTCTGTCTAGTGTACAAGGTTGTTGTGAGGAACAAATGAGAAAGTAGGTGGTTGAATGCTACACAGTTTGTTTAGAGGGATCCAGCATGCTGTACCAGGTAGCCTAGAAGAAAAGGAACCAGCTTTGGAGTTACAAAAAAGACCCAGTTTAAAATCCCACCTCTGACCCAAACTAGTTATGTGATTCTAGGTAAGTTTTTTTTTAACCTAATTCTCCAAATAATTCTCTGAGACTATACATGGCAGAACAATTACCACCTGTATTGCCAGAAAGAATTTCCTTATTGCTATCAAAGAAATCATCTGTCTCAAAGTGCTATATCAAGATGAGACATTACTATTATTTTTCTGACTTTACAAATCTCTCGAGTAGATATCATATTGGTTCAAATTTAGATTAAGCTTTTTAAAAAAAACTTTTTTAAATAAAAATTTTCTGCCAATTTTTTTCAGCACATTGCCATTTTTTTCTAAGAAATTTCCTGTTAGGAGATGTCAACATCTCCTGTATGAAAATATTTTCAAGGTCAAAGGCCCTATCCTTTAAATTTGGTTAATTTCTTCAGATTCTTTCTGGTTAGGTCTCTATGTTTAGACCAATTTATTCAGACCAAGTTATCCCTAGAGTCAGAATTCATGCTGAGTGATTAAAAGAAAACTGAACTTGGAAATATAAAACCTGTTTTCAAATTTTAGCTCTACTTCTTAGCTTATGATATTGGGCAAGTTATTTTTCCTCTCTGAACTTCAATTGCCTTGTGTGTAAAACGAGAGTTGGATCCAGCAGTCTCCGAAGCCCCTTCTACTGTTGTAGTTCTATGTATATTCTGAAAAGTCTACAATTTTCTATTATGACAACTTGATGTCCACCTCACTTAAGAGAGTTACAGAGTAAAAAGCCTTCTGAAGATGGGCCTAGGAGGCTCCCCCTCAAAGCACATACCCTAGGACCAGAAATAAGTTCTATTTTCCAGAACTTTGGTCTCCCCTTTTATGGATTCCCTAATAAGAAAGTTCAGTGGTATTCAAGATAATACATGACACTAGTCATACATAAGCACAAATAGGAAGTATCTGAAGCTGGATTTGAACTCAGTTCTTCCTTAATCCTTACCCAGAATTCTGTCCATTGAGCCAACTGTCCCTATCCTACCTCCCATTAAAACTCTGGCTATGAGGGAAAGGAAGTCTAGGTTTTTGGAGGTTTGGGGTTTATCAAGTCACAGTTTCTGGGAGCAGTGTGATACATATAAGCCCTTTCAGCAAATGCATTTATCATTCCATGTACCTCTCTCATCATGATATCCAAATAGAAATCAAAACTTTGGTCCTTCATCTCTGTCTATTTGAAAAGCTGAAAGCCTAATTTAAAGTCCTTCTTGGACCTACCAATTATAAATGCCTCTTCTTTGGAGTCTTTTGTTTCTAAGTTCAGGTATACACAAAAATTACTTGTTTCTCATGTACACTTGCTATCTTCATTCCAGTTACTCATATAAATCCTCTAGAGATCATAATTGCATATATCAAAGGATCATGGATTTAGAGCTAATAAGGACTTTGTATGTCATCTAACCCAATCTCTTTGTTTTAACCTCAGTTATTTTCTGAAAGTGCATAGCAGTAAGATTTAAACTCAGCTCTTGTAACTCCAAGTATATAATTGAGATAAGAGTAATAGCTCAATTTTAACTAGAACTTTCATATTTGCAGGACACTATATAAATTTTATATTTTGTAAATTTATAAATATTACCCTATAACATTTGATCTCTACAACAACTCTGTGAGGTAGGTGGTATATTATCCCCATTTTATGGATGGGGAAATGGAAAGAGAGTTTAAGTTACTTATTCAACTTCACACAGCTAAGAAGTGTCTGAGGGCAGATTGAACTCAGATCTTTTTGACTTCAGAGTCAACACTCTATTACCTGTCTCAAATTGGACTAGCTGGAAATTCTTTGTGGGTAGGGAAATTTTCTTATTTATTATGCTTCAAAATCTCATGCACGGCATTACATAATACTTCATATATGTGGTAGGATTAGATTCAATTGAATTTTTTTCAATTGAATAGATTTGGAGAAACTACTTTCTGGAAAGCCTATATTTGCTTTAGAAGGCTCTATTCTTTCTCAACTTAACAACCTCCCCTGACTACCCCAACTATTGCTGTCTTTCTACTTAAGAGACCACAAACATTTTTTTATCTTTTCTCACTAGAAGCCAAGTTACCTCTGGGCTTAAAGAAAAGCAGAGGTTACTAAGACAATGCAAAAAAATTGGAGGATTTTTTTTTCCAAAGGGGCTTGAATAATACATTTAAAACAATTGCCTATGCAGACATCAACACATGTTGGCAGCTGGAAATGCTAAAGAGAATATTTAAATGTTTAGGTCCTGGAGCACCATGTGGCAGGCAGAGGCTTACAGGGAATAGGTTTTCAAGAGCCTTCTGTTGCTCCCCATAAACAACAAATAAGAGTTGAACTTTATCAACTTAAAAAAGAGAAAATTTACAGGGAGTTGTGAGTATCAACTCAATGTCTCCTAGGGAACAATGTAATTGAAGGATGATAATTATTCACACTCAAAATATGGCAGAGAAGCAAAGGTAGGAACTAGATAATCAGAAAAATAGTTAGTTTATTAGCAGAACAAATATCCCAATGTGTGTAGAGTCGTGAAGTTATCTACAAAGGGATTGATCAAGGCAGAACCACTAAAATTTGCTTAAGAGTGGTTGACACAAATAGTAATGAGATATCATGTCTACTATTGCAAACTCTACTAGGTACTAGATTTGGCAAAATTATTATAAATGATAGTCTGGTAAATAATTATGAAAATAATTTAGGCTCCATTATTAGTTTGCAATCTGTTTTCTCTTGCAAGTTGCTTAATATATTACAGACATAAATTTACAAAGAATGGGAAAAGAAAGAGAACAGATTCTGCACAAAACGTGTTTCTTCCCCTAAGGATGGTTCCTTTCTTTTTCTTTTCTTTTCTTTTCTTTTTTTTTGTCAAGAACATAAAAATAAGTTCATGAAAATAAGAGACTTAAATGAGAGCCTCCTTATGGGGAAGTCCCCAGAAGTTCACTTCAACAGTTTTAGGATTTTGAATATCTATGAAAACAACCCCTTTTCTTCACTTCTTGAGGATACATTGGGGAGGGACAATATGCATTTTTGATAGGGGAAAGAGGAAATTATGAAATTCCTTTTTTTCCTGGAGGGCCTTAGAAAAGAAATTTGCTCCTTGTCAGTTTCAAAACACATCTAGACCACATCTCTTCCTTCTTGTCCATAAGGGTAAGATGAAATATTCTGTCAAATATTTTATTAAATCAATATTATGTATATCTACAGAATTTCCCTGATCTAGTAATCCTATCAATAAAGATTAATATAATATGTCCTAATATATTTTAATTTTTTTAGTAACAAAAGGTAGAACTAGTCAGTGTTAGACTATGAAAAAAGAGGCACATGAACACAGTATCTGTGAATTTGCAGTCATTCTGCAAAGCAATTTATAAGTAAGCTAATAAAAGGATTTGAAATGCACATACCCTTTGTCCCATAGTTCTCATTGGATATACCCTGAGGCAGTCAATGATAAAAAGAAAAGCCCATATACACCAAAATTCTTATACTAACCCATATTTAGTAGCAAAGACCTAGAATTAAAATAAAAATAGGAGTGACTCAATAGATTGTGGTACATAACTATAATGCATATTGCTGTGATGTAAGAAACAATGAATATGAAGAATGTAGTGAAGTCCAAGATGACATATAAACCAATGCAGAGTGAAAGAGTCAGAATAAGGGAAATGATATGTAGCTCCAAAATGTAAATGAAACAACAAAACCAAAACCAAATGCTGTGAAGCTATAACTAATTTGCCAAAAGAAGATATATAGAGATACATGAATATAAATATACATATAGATAGATGTGTACTATGTATGTGTATATACATCTTACATATATATGTATGTGTACATGTGTGTACATATATTGTCAGGTCTCTCTCTGTAGAGGTTATTGAATAATGTACATAATATTTTACTTATTCGTTTTACAGAACTGTATTCCCCATTTCTTTCTATTCTTTGTTAAAAAGAATGGATCCAAGCAAGAGGGTTGAGGAAAAGATATATTGGAAAATAAAGATGATGCAAAAACAAAAGTCATCCATAATTTTAAAAATTTTATGGCTGATTTTGTTTTTAAATCATATTCCTTTCCCAATATACATGTCTTCCCCCCTGCTCCTTATACTTTTACCAACCACAGGACCTGAAATTATACACAATGTTCTGTGCCCATAGTCCTCAAATTTTCTACTGAAATACATTTTATTATGAATGCTTTGGAACCAAGATTGTTCATTGCAATTTGTCACAGTTTGACTGCCTTTCAATATTGTTTTCATTTGTATTATTATAGTATTTATGTTTATTATTTTACTGGTTTTGCTTACTTTACTCTTTATCTACTCATAAAGGTCTTCCCATACTTCTCCAAATTACCCTATTCATCATTTCTTATGACACAGTAATATTCCATTGCATTCATATTCACAAATTGTTTAGTTATTGCCCAATATATGGGAGCTTATTCTGCTTGTATGTGTTTGCTCATTTAAAAAGTGTTATAGTGAACATTTTGATATATTGGGGCATTTCTTTTTCATGTGGCCTGATCTTTATGATGCCATTCTTATTCTTCATGATCACTACTTCTTTTTCCATTTGTTTACTGATATTACTCAAATAGATTTGAGATTTCATTTTTTTTAGAAATTCTTTTCCTTTTTGCATGTTGCAATTTATCTGTATCTGCCCATCCTGGGCAAATTTTGCCTATGCCTTGCTATAAATTCACCACATGAGAAAACCTCTTATTTATTAGTATTAGAATTAATTAGAATTTATTTATGCATTTCTCTGGACATCATGAGGACACTCAATGACCTCAGTGCAAAGCTTGGGGAAAGTGAACATGGAAAAATCATGTAACTGAAAATCAAAAATGGGAAATGCACAACAAAAATGAAAGAAATGACATTGCCAACTGATTAAGGGATGTCTTGATTTGCAAGTAAATTGGACTTAAATGAGGTAGGGCTGTGCAAAGTCACCTGTCTCACTCTCTCCTCCAAAGCCATTTGGGTGCAGTGGCAAGATATAGACTAAAACAGAGATGGCCTAAATAGTCCCATTTTACAAAAAAATAAATAAATAAATTGAATAAGCCATTAGTGAACTCCCTAAGAAAAAACCTCCAGGGCCAGAAGGATTCACAAGTGAATTCTACCAAACATTTAAAGAACAATTAATTCCAGTATTATGTAAAATATTTGGAAAAATAGGTAAAGAAGGAATCCTGCTAAAGACCTTTTATGGTATAAATATGGTATTGATACATAAACCAAGAAAAGCCAGAACAGAGAAAGAAAATCATAGACCAATTTCCCTAATGAATATTGATGCAAAAATTTCAAATAAAATTAGCAGAGATTACAGCAATTTATCACAGGATAATACACTTTGACCAAGCGAGATTTATACCAAGAATGCAGAGCTGGTTCAATATCAGGAAAACTATTACCATAATAGACAGTATCAATAACAAAATCAATAGAAATCATATGATAATCTCAATAGATGCAAAAAAAGCTTTTGACAAAACATAGTACCCATTTCTATTTGAAACTAGAGAGTATAGAGCTAAAAGGAGTTTTCCTTAAAATAAAAAGCAGGATCTATCTAACACTAATACCAAACATTACTTGTAATGGAGAGAAGCTGGATGCAGTGCCAATAAGATCAGGGGTGAAACAAGGATGTCCATTATCACCACTATTATTCAACAGTATATTAGAAATGCTGGCTTTAGTAATAAGAAAAGAAAAACAAATTAAAGAAATTAGAATAGGCAATGAGAAATTAAACTATCACTCTTTGCAAATGATATAAAGATATGCTTAGAGAATTCCAGAATCATCTAAAAACCTACTTGAAAAAATTCACAGCTTTAACAAAGTTGTAGGATATAAAATAAACCCACACAAATCATCAGCATTTCTATAGATTAGTGACAAAGCCCATTAGCAAGAAATAGAAAAATTCTATTGAAAATAACTGTAAACAAAATAAAATATTTGGGGGTCCACTTGCCAAGACAAACCCAAGAACTATACAAACATAATTATAAAACACTTCTCACACAAATGAAGTTAGTTCTAAATAATTTAAAAATATCAATTTCTCATGGGTAGGTCTAGCTATATAATAAAAATGACAATTCTGCCTAAATTGGTCTACTTCTTCAATGGCATGCTAATCAAACTACCAAAACATTATTTTATAGAACCAGAAAAAATAATAGCAAAATTCATTTGGAAGAACAAAAAGTCAAGAATATCAAGGAAATTAAGGGAAAAAATACAAAGGATGGTGACTAAGCAGTACCAGTTCTAAAACAATTTTATAAAGTAGCAGTCATAAAAAACCATTTGGTTTTGACCAAGAAATAGAGTGGTAGATTAGTGGAATAGATTAGATACACATGACACAATAATCAAGGTCTATAGCAACCTAGTATTTGATAAATCCCCAAACTCCATTTTCTGGTATAAGAACTCATTATTTGACAAAAATTAATGGGAAAACTGGAAAATAATATATCAGAAACACAGCATAAACCTACATCTCACACCCCATACCAAAATAAGGTCAAAATGGGTACATGATTTGAACATAAAGGTTGATATCATAAGCTAATTAAGAGAATAAGGGATAACTTATCTATCAGATCTTTGGAGAAGGAAGAAATTTATGACCAAAGAAGAACTACAAAACATAAGGCAAAACAGACAGCTTTGATTATATTAAATCAAAAGCTTTTTGCACAAACAAAACCAAAAGTAACAAGAATAAAAGGGAAATACAAAGTTGGGAAAAATTTTTACAGTCAGTATTTCTGATAAAGACCTCATTTCTAAAATATATAAAGAACTGTGTTAAATTTATAAGAATACAAGTCATTCCCCAATTGATAAATGGTCAAAGGATATGAACAGAAAATTTTCATATGATGAAATTAAAGCTATCTATGGTCATATGAAAAAACACTAAATCTCTGTTGATTAGAAAAATGCAAATTAAAACAACTCTGAGGTACCACTTTATACTTTTCAGATTGGATAAGATGACAGGAAAAGATAATGAAAGAAAAAGAGGAGAGGAGAGGAGAGGAAAAAGGAAAGGAAAGGGGAGAGGAGAAAGGGGAAAGGGGAAAGGGAAACGGGAGAGGAAAGGGAAGAAAAGGGGAAAGGAGAAAGGGGAAAGGGAGAGAGAAGAAAGGGGAGAGGGGAGAGGGGAAAGAGGAAAAGGGAAAGGGAAGAGAAGAAAGGAGAGAGGGGAGAAGGGAGAGAGGAGAAGGGAGAGGGGGAGAGAGGGAAGAGGGGAGAGGAAAAAGTAAAAAATAAAGATGGCCCATTCCAAATATTTTTGTGATGAAAAATTACTCTGATCCTCACCTAAAACTCTGAGGTTACTGAGAGCCTAAAGGTTTAGGATAAGGATATGTGCATGTAATGGCAATGATTGTCAGAGGGAAGAATGTCAGTGACCATTTTCTAAGGAGAATTCCATGTGGGAAGATGCAGAGAGCCATTAAGAAATGGTTGGAGAATAGAATTGGCAGCACCAGTTCCCAGACATTACTACCCTTGAATTTGACTAGGAAATGTTCTTGAGCTACAAGAAAGAAGTTTTATCAGAGTTTTCTAGTCTGAAAATATTCTATTATGAATCTCTGTGACAAATAGCAAGAAACTGAAGATGATAGAATACACATTCACTGAAAGTTGTTCAGAAAAGTCTATTTGGAAAAGGTAAGGATAGGATTTAAAATGACAGGAGGATAGGGAAATAAAATCTGTCTTTTACTTCACTTTTTAAAGATAAAGAACAGATGTATACATGATTATTTTACTTTTATAAATCTGAATCAAAGGCCAAAAATCATAGACTTATTGGTTCAGAGACGTAAAATTAAGAGGCTATCCTGTAGTCATTTATTCCAATTCAATCAATCTAATCCACTAAACATTTATTAAATGCTTACTAACACACTATCAGGAACTGTGCTAAGCACTAGGAAAACAATAAAAAAATAGACAGTAACAGCCCTCAATGAGATTGCAATTTAATGGGGGGGGTGACATGTAAAGGAAGACAGAAAAATATTGCTTGTGGTGGGGAATGGTTCACCAAGAGTACCTGGTAAAGGAGCATCTTTTTCCCTGGAAACTAGGTGGAGCAGAGGACACTACTAACTATACCCTAAAGGAAGAAATGACTTGGACAAAGTCAAAGAGGTAATAAGTAGCAGAACCAGGCAAGCAATCTAAAACCTCACCATTATAGAAAAAGGTTAAGGAAGGCTTTAGGAGGTGGGGGCGGGGGGAGGAAGGGAGAATAGGAAGTAAGAGACACAAAGGAAAACACAGCATGGGTTACAATTCTAAAGTGCTGTGGGAATGTATTTCCTATCATGTCTTTTTCAGCTAAAGTTGGCTTATTTAGCATTCCGTAAAAGTAGAAGGGGACTGACTCATTGACCTACTCCATCATGGAACATCCAGCTTCCTTTTATAATATATTTGTTTGTCTAAAATTCTTCCTTTACTCCTCATTTCCTATAGGATAAAGGTCGTTTTTTTTTCCTGGAATTCAGGGCTTTCTATATAATCTGAACCCAACTTTCCATTTTTTTTTTCTATCAATTCCTGACATAGGATTATAAGTTTAGATCTGGTAGGGATATCATGAGGAAACAGAGATTTAAAGAAGGTAAGCTTGTCACATGAGTGTCAAAAGCAGAATTTGATCCCCGGTCTTCTATACTCAAAGTTCAGTTTAAAATATTCAACTCACTTTTATCTAGATATGCCTTGTGTTAGCCCATCATCCCCTTACTTTGCTCTTGCTATAATCATATTCTTCCATGCCCTCCCTTTCTTCTATTAAATGCTACTAACTTTCTATCTATCTTCAATGCTTAATTTGAACTATACTTTTATAAAGCTTTCCTTCTTACTCACTGAGACCTAATGAAGACCTTAGCTTAAAAAGCTAATGATGCCATGGTCCTCTTCAAGAATGAAGGACAAACAACAACAACAACCTGACCTTGTGTCCCTTTCTGTCCCTTTACATGTCTAATTTATCTCTGTTAAAATTCTCCTTTTTCTGTTTTATTTATATGTCATACTAACTATTAAAGTTTCTTCTTAATTCTGCTTCTTCTCTGAATATTCCAAACCCTCCCTCTCCATTTCTATCTTCATATCTCCATCTTGTCTCTTCATCTCTGTCTGTCTGTCTGTCTCTGTTTTTCCCTCTCTCTCTCTCTCTCTCTCTCTCTCTCTCTCTCTCTCTCTCTCTCTCTCTCTCTCTTTCTCTCTCTCTGTATATCTCTGTGTCTCCCTCTCTCTCTGTCTCTGTCTGTCTGTCTCTCTCTCCTTCCTTTTTTCTCCCCTTCCCTTTTTCTCTCTATGTATCTTTCTCCCTCTCTCTGTCTCTGTCCCTAACTCTCCTTGCCTCCCTCTTTCTCTTTTTTTGTCTCTCTTTATCTCCCTCTATATCTTTCTCTCCCTCTCCCTCTTTCTTTCCCTTTCCCTCTCCCTTTTCCTCCTTCTCCCTCCTTTCTCCCTCCCTTCCCCCTCTCTCCCTCCCTCTTTCTCTCCTTCCCTTTCTCTCTCTATGTCTCTCTGTCTCTGTCTCTGTCCCTACCTCTCCTTGCCTCCCTCTTTCTCTGTCTCTGTATCTCTTTATCTCTCTTCTTCTCTGTATATATATATATATATATATCTTTCTCTGTGTGTGTGTCTCTGTCTCTATGTCTCTTTCCATCTCTTTCTCTCTTCTTCCCTTTTCTCCTTCTCTCCTTCCCTCTCTCTCTCTACTCAGTTCCCAATGTCTTACTTTTACAGAATTTGTTTTTCAGGATACCAATTCTTCTATTTGTTTTTTTTTCTTTCCATTTCCATCCCTATTCTTTATCATATTCAGGAGTGTTGTGGTGGAGGTGGGGGAGGGTAAGAGAAGGGGAAAGGCCTCATAGAATATATCAATCTCATCCTCCTCAAATCCTTTGTCTGTTATCTTGTCAATATCATTTTGACTACCAAGGTCTTTAATGACAGAAGGAATTCACATTAAAAACACAAACACACACATACAAACACAAAGGAGAAAAAACCAGAAATACAAGCAGAAGGGTGCAGAATAGAGTAAATATTGAATATGTGCAAAAATTTGAATATTTCCATGAGCCACTGCATCTGCCTTTGCTATGGGCTGGGACTGACAGGCACAGGGCCCCAGAAAGATGGACAGATCCCAGGCTTTGCCAAAGCTACATCTGTTTCCAGCAGACCTAAATCCCTAAGGGAAGTCACAGAAATTGCAACACTTCTATAGATTTTTCAAATGTACATGAATGATGAAACTAAACCAAACTTTATTCTTTAAAACTTACAAATCAAGCCCTGTCTTCATGACACTCCTAGGAGGAAGTAATGTAGTATTCCTGGATTGTCTGTAGTCAAGTAGTGAACAATTATCAGAAATAGAATTGGAATTCATTTCTTTGGATTCCAAGGCTAATACTCTTTCAGATTTGCACTTATTTCTTAGGTGCAAGAGTTGCTATGGTACTGTTAGAGGTAGGATGATTAACCAAATTAAAAGCACTGCCTCCAAAATAAATCACAAATGTTTTCCTGTCCAGGGTTAATGTAGTATTGGTCTGAATATGTCTGCCTTAAAGAACTTTTTGTCATTATTTCAATACTTCCTGAGTTTGTGACTGTTGGGATGAGTAGTCTTTTCAGTTACCAAAAAATACATAAGCCTTCTACAGTACAGTAGACAATCTTTGAGAATTTCCAAAACTTCATCTTCCCAGAATCCAACTTTAAGAGATACAGTGGACAAAATGTAATATTTGTCTGTGCATTTGAGTCTTAAACCAAGGTTCAAATTATATGTCCTAAAACATCAAATCTACAACATAGAGAAGCTTGACATAAAATAGTTAGTTCATCAAGGAATAATGTGAATCATATTCTATTAACATCAGTTTCAAAAGTCTCCCATACTTCAGCCTGCAATTAAAATTCCTTTAATAATTTCTAGTGGGGGGGGGGGCGGAGCCAAGATGGCGAACTGAAGACAGCGTTCTCTGTAAGCTCCTGAGACCTTCCCTCAAACACAGACAAACTGAGCCTCTGAACTGATTCTGGAGTGAGGGCTTCACCAAACACTTGGACTACAACGCACTTCTATCAAATATCTACTTTGAAGAACTTCTGAGGTCAGTTTTAGACGGGCAGGGGATCGAGCAGCTCCCGCCGCTCAGACGCCAGTGCGCAGCCAGGGTGCAAGTCCGGGGCTGGGACGGACCAGAAGATTTTAGGCTGCCAGGAAGTCCCTGGGAGACCCTTGGGCCACTTTGCTCTGCTTGCGGGCAGGTGCTTTGGCAGGTCTACCTTTGATAAAGGGTGGACTGAGAGCAGCTGAAAGTGTGGTCCTAGTGCAAATCTAGCCAGATCAGCCCCAGACCGGAAGTCAACTCGGCAAATTGAAATCCCATCTGCTGCTGCTGCTGCTGCTGCCACTGCTGCCACCACTGCTGCTGCCGCTGCCGCCGCTACCGCGGCTGCCACTGCTGCCCCTGCTGCTGCTGCTGCTGCAGAATTCCCTGCTGGTGACTGATACCTCAGCTAAACATCATGAGCAAGAAGAGAGCTCTCACCATACACAGCTTTTACAGAGAGAAACTAGAGAAGTCCCCAGATCCTGAGATTCTGAAAACAATCCCAGATAAAGCCACAAAGGTGGACTTAAGCTGGTCTCCCTTTCAGAAGGCTTACCTGGAAGATTGCATAAAGAATCTCAAAAGAGAGCTAGAAGAAGATTGGGGAAATAAACTGAGAGCAGTGCAAGAAGGAAATATCGCCCTGCAACAGAGATGTGAAAAACTGGAAAATAAATCTGGTGAATCGGAAAAAGACAACAATTCACTGAAAAACAAAATTGGTGAATTGGAAAAAGTCATCAAATCACAAGAAAATAAAAATAGTGAACCGGAAAAAGACAAAAATTCACTGAAAAAAAAATTGGTGAATTGGAAAAAGTCACCAACTCACTAGAAAATAAAAATAGTGAATTGGAAAAAGATAACAATTCACTGAAAAATAAAATTAGTGAATTGGAAAAAGACAACAATTCACTGAAAAATAAAATTGGCAAAATGGAAAAAGAATGCAATGAACCAAAAAATTCAATTGGCCAATTACAAAAGGAGCTTAAAAAGATAACTGAAGAAAATAATACCTTAAAAATTAAAATTGAACATATTGAAATGAATGCCTCAATAAGACTTCAAGAATCAGTCAAACAAAAACAAAAAAATGAAAAAATAGAAAAAAAAATGAACTATCTCCTAGGAAAAACAACTGACTTGGAAAACAGATCCAGGAGAGACAATCTAAGAATTATTGGACTCCCTGAAAGTCACGATGAAAAAAAGAACATTGATGCTATCTTCCAGGAAATCATGAAAGAGAATTGCCCTGATGTTTTAGAATCAGAAGTCAAAGTTGGTATTGAAAGAATCCACCGATCACCTCCTGAAAGAGACCCCAAAATTAAAACCCCAAGGAATATCGTGGCCAAATTTCAGGACTATCGCACCAAGGAAAAGATATTACAAGCTGCTAGAAAAAAACAGTTCAAATACCGAGGAACTGTCATTAGAATTACACAGGATCTGTCAGCTTCCACATTGAAGGATAGAAGGGCCTGGAATCAGATATTTCGAAAGGCAAAAGAACTTGGATTACAGCCAAGAATAAGCTATCCAGCTAGAATGAGCATCATCTTCCAGGGAAGAAGATGGTCATTTAATGATATAGGAGATTTTTACCTATTTCTAATGAAAAGACCAGATCTGAACAAAAAATTTGACCTCCAAACACAGAACTCTAGAGAAGCGTAAAAAGGTAAAAAGGAAAGGACTCTTGAGAACTATATCTCTACTAGGGGTATCCTTAAAGAATGGGGGTATAATTTGATTTTACTTTGATAATAATAGAAAAGAAATTAGAGGTGGAAGGTATATCATACTGTAAAAAAAAGGGGGGGAGGGGAAAGGAGGTAAAATAAAGTAAAAAAAAAGGAGGTAAAATAAGGCAAAGTCTCATGAAGAGACATAGAAAATCTAATATAATTGAGGGAAAGAAGGGAGGGTGATGAGTATTGTGTAAATCTTACTCTCATTGGATTGGGCTCTAAAAGAGCATATCATCAGACACATTTGATTTCAGGGAAAAACTCGGCCCTCTGTATAGGGAATTAGGAGGGAAAGGAGGAAAAGAAAGGGATAAATTAATAGAAGCATAAGGGGAAAGGTGTATAAAAGAGGGAAGGTTCTAAAGGGGGAGGACTGTTAAAGGGAGGCGGTAATCAAAAATAAAATACTGGGGAGGGGGGAAGGGAGTAAGGGGAAAGGGAAGAGAAAAATATAACTTTGGGTAAATAAGATGGCAGGAAATATAGATCTAGTCATTTTAACTGTGAATGTGAATGGGATGAACTCTCCCATAAAACGGAAATGGATAGCGGACTGGATTAAAAGCCAGAATCCTACAATATGTTGTTTACAAGAAACACATTTAAAACATAGAGATACATACAGAATGAAGGTAAAGGGCTGGAGCAGAATCTTTTATGCTTCAAGTGAACAAAAAAAAGCAGGGGTAGCAATCCTTATCTTAGATTAAGTAAAAGCAAAAATACATCTAATTAGAAGAGATAAGGAAGGAAACTATATTTTACTAAAGGGTACCATAGACAATGAAGCAGTATCAATACTAAACATATATGCACCAAGTGGTATAGCATCCAAATGCCTAGAGGAGAAACTAACAGAGATGCAAGGAGAAATAGACAGTACAACTATACTAGTGGGGGATCTCAACCTTGCTCTCTCAGAATTAGATAAATCAAACTACAAAATAAATAAGAAAGAAGTTAGGGAGATAAACAAAATGTTAGAAAAGTTAGGTATGACAGATCTCTGGAGGAAATTGAATGGTGATAGAAGGGAGTACACTTTTTTCTCAGGGGTTCATGGAACTTATACAAAAATTGATCATGTGTTAGGGCATAAAAACCTCAAAATCAAATGCAGAAAAGCAGAAATAGTAAATGCATCCTTCTCAGATCATGATGCAATAAAACTCACATGTAATATAAGGCCAGGAGAAAATAGACCACAAGTTAATTGGAAATTAAATAATCTAATCGTAAAGAATGAATGGGTGAAAGAGCAAATTAGAGACACAATCGATAATTTCATCCAGGAGAATGACAATAATGAAACAACATACCAAAATTTGTGGGATACGGCCAAAGCAGTTATAAGGGGTAACTTTATATCTCTAGATGCTTATTTGCATAAAATAGAGAAAGAGAAGATCAATGAATTGGGGTTACAATTAAAAAAAAACTAGAAAAAGAGCAAATTAAAAACCCTCAATCAAATACCAAATTGAAAATTCTGAAAATAAAAGGTGAGATTAATAAAACTGAAAATAAGAAAACTATTGAATTAATAAATAAAACTAAGAGTTGGTTTTATGAAAAAAACAACAAAATAGATAAGCCTTTAGTTAATTTGATCAGAAAAGGGAAAGAGGAAAATCAAATTGTTAGTCTCAAAAATGACAAGGGAGAACTTTCCTCCAATGAAGAGGAAATTAGAGTAATAATTAGGAGTTACTTTGCCCAACTTTATGCCAATAAATTCAATAATCTAAATGAAATGGAGGAATATCTACAAAAATATAGATTGCCCTTGTTAAAAGAAGAGGAAATAAATTATTTAAGTAGCCCCATCTTAGAAAAAGAAATAGAACAAGCTATTAATCAACTCCCTAAGAAAAAATCTCCAGGGCCAGATGATTTTACATGTGAATTCTACCAAACATTTAAGGAACAATTAATTCCAATACTATACAAACTATTTGAAAAATAGGGACAGAAGTTATATTACCAAATTCCTTCTATGATACAGATATGGTGCTGATAGCTAAACCAGGTAGGATGAAAACAGAGAAAGAAAACTATAGACCCATTTCCCTAATGAATATTGATGCAAAAATTTTAAATAACATTTTAGCAACGAGATTACAGAAAGTTATCTCCAGGATAATACATCTTGACCAAGTAGGATTTATACCAGGAATGCAGGGCTGGTTCAATATCAGGAAAACTATCAGCATAATCAATTATATTAATAACCAAATGAACAGAAACCATATGATTATCTCCATAGATGCAGAAAAAGTATTCGATAAAATCCAACACCCATTCCTATTAAAAACACTAGAGAGTATAGGAATAAATGGGCTTTTCCTTAAAATGATTAGTAGCATCTACTTAAAACCATCAGCAAGTATCATATGTAATGGAGACAAACTAGAACCATTCCCAATAAGATCAGGAGTGAAACAAGGCTGTCCACTGTCACCATTACTATTTAATATTGTATTAGAAATGTTAGCTTTGGCAATAAGAGAAGAAAAAGAAATAAAAGGAATTAGAGTAGGTCATGAAGAAACCAAATTATCACTCTTTGCAGATGACATGATGGTATACTTAGAGAACCCTAGAGACTCAGCTAAAAAAACTACTAGAAACAATTCACAACTTTAGTAAAGTTGCAGGATTAAAAATAAATCCACATAAATCATCAGCATTTTTATATATTACCAACAAAGTTCAGCAGCAAGAGATAGAAAAAGAAATTCCATTCAGAATAACGGATGATAGCATAAAATATTTGGGAATCTATCTGCCAAGAAAATGTCAGAAACTATATGAACTAAACTACAAAACACTTTCCACACAAATAAAATCAGACCTAGTCAATTGGAAAAACTTTAAGTACTCATGGGTAGGCCAAGCGAATATAATAAAAATGACAATACTACCCAAACTAATTTACTTATTTAGTTCCATACCAATCAAACTCCCAAGAAATTATTTTACAGATCTAGGAAAAATAGTAGCAAAGTTCATTTGGAAGAACAAAAGGTCAAAGATTTCAAGGGAATTAATGAAAAAAAAAAGACAGATGAAGGTGGCCTTGCTGTACCAGATATAAAACTATATTATAAAGCAGCAGTCATCAAAACCATTTGGTACTGGCTGAGAAATAGAGCAGTCAATCAGTGGCATAGAATAGGATATCAGGACAAGCTAGGTAATAATAATGTTAGCGATTTAGTGTTTGATAAACCCAAAGACCCCAGCTTTTGGGATAAGTACTCACTATTCAGCAAAAACTGCTGGGATAATTGGAAACTAGTGTGGAAGAAATTAAGGCTGGACCCACACCTAACACCACACACCAAGATAAGATCTAAATGGGTTCATGATCTAGATATAAAGAGTGATGTTACAACCAAATTAGAGGAACATGGGATAGTTTACCTCTCAGACCTGTGGAGATGGAATAAATTTATGTCCAGGGAAGATCTTTAACTCTTAATTGAACACCAGATAGATAATTTTGATTATATTAAGATAAAAAGTTTCTGTACTAACAAAACTAATGCAGACAAGATTAGGAGGGAAGCATCAAATTGGGAAATCATCTTTATATTTAAGGGTTCTGATAAAGGTATCATCTCTAAGATATATAGAGAATTGTCTCACATTTATAAAAATTCAAGCCATTCTCCAATTGATAAATGGTCAAAGGATATGAACAGACAATTTTCAGATGATGAAATTAAAACTATTTATAATCATATGAAAAGGTGCTCCAAATCACTATTGATCAGAGAAATGCAAATTAAGACAATTCTGAGGCACCACTACACACCTGTCAGATTGGCTAAAATGACAGGAAAAGATAACGATGAATGTTGGAGGGGATGTGGGAAGACTGGGACACTGATGCATTGTTGGTGGAACTGTGAACGGATCCAACCATTCTGGAGAGCAATTTGGAGCTATGCTCAAAAAGTTATCAAACTGTGCATATCCTTTGACCCAGCAGTGTTTCTATTGGGCTAATATCCCAAAGAAATCATAAAAGAAGGAAAGGGCCCCACATGTGCAAGAATGTTTGTGGCAGCTCTTTTTGTGGTGGCTAGAAACTGGAAACTGAGCAGATGCCCATCAATTGGAGAGTGGCTGAATAAATTATGGTATATGAATGTTATGGAATATTATTGCTCTGTAAGAAACGACCAACAGGACAATTTCAGTGAGGCCTGGAGAGACTTGCAAGAACTGATGCTGAGTGAGATGAGTAGAACCAGGAGATCGTTGTACACGGCAACAACAGTACTATATGAGGATCAGTTCTAATGGACATGACTCTCTTCAACAATGAAATGCTTCAAACCAATTACAATTGTTCAGTGAAGAAGGCCATATACACCCAGAGAGAGGGATGTGAAATGTGGACCACAACATAACATTTTCATGTTCTCTATTGATGTTTGTTACATTGTATTTCCTTTATCGGATTATTCTCTCTTATAGATACGATTTCTCCTGCACAAAAAAAATGATGTGTGGCAATAACTATACATATATTCGATTTAAGTATTCTAACATAATTATCATGTAGTGGATATCCTGCTATCTAGGGGAGGGGTGGGGAGTAGGGGGGAAAAATTTGTAACAGAAAGCTTTGTAAGGGTTAATGTTTAGGAATTACCCATACATATGTTTTGCAAATAAAAAGTATTAATAAAAAAATAAAAAATTAAAAAAATTAAAAAATAAAAAAAATAATTTCTAGTAGCTCTCGCCTTTTCTCCCTCCTTGAAAAAGTAAATAATTCCTGTCTCGGTTTTATCTTGTTTTTAATTTTCCCTGAAACATTACAACTTCCTAATATAGTGAAATAACATCAATATATAAAGCTTCTTCTTCTTTTTTTCCTAATAGGAAGCAAAAATATCTGTCCCTCTTTTATATCGAATTCACCGTTAACTCAAATCTGCCTTTATTATTCTTTGTGCAGATCCCTTAGCAACAGTGTCCCTGAGGTCCTGCTTGAAGAGCCTATTACACAGTATTTTATAAAATGTACAAAAGCCCATAGGAATATTATAGACTAATTATTATTTGGGTATTTATAAAAACTTACCCAGACACATCTCAATAGCTCAATCTCATATACACATATATTATTTATTTAATTTATTTTTATATATTCAAAAGGAAAGTTTAAGCACTTAATTTAAAAAAAAACTTGAATCATTCAGAACTTTATATTGTCTGCTATACTAAAATTAGAAGAAGCAAAATACATATAACAGCCCTTCTACTGATCCTTATATCCTCTACTACTAAAATGGAAATCTGGAGGAAATTCAGATGATAGGTACAAATTAAAGGAAAGGAGCAGTAAGGTCAGTTAGCCCAACCCTCTCATTTTACAGATGATGAAACCAAAGCCAAAGAGATGAAATGACTTGTCTAGGTTCACCTACATTATTAGTGGCAGAAATGGGACAGAAACCTTGATCTTTTCAATCCCAGTCCAGTTCACTGTCCATTTTCCCACTACTTTATCTCTTCATTACACATTAGAGTTCAGAGCATATTCTTTATCTTGAGAAAAAAAAATGAATATCAAATCTGAGATTATCTTTGACAATCTATAAATAGAGAAACATAGAGTTGAAGGCTACTCCTATTCAAAATTGTAATGATGATCAATCGGTAAGCATTTGTAGATGACTTATGAGTTAGGCACTGAGCAAAGATACTAATACAAAGGAAAAAAAAAACAATTCCTAGTCTGGAGGAGTAAATGTTCTTTTTTTATTGGATGCAGGAAATATTTATTTTGCATTTTTGTAAGAATGGCTGCCTAGATGAGTAGACACATCTTTGAAACTCCATAGGCAGCATTTTATTTCCTGTTCTGAAGTATAAGTCCCTCCCCTGATTCCTTGTTAATTTGATGTTATAGAAGTTACATGAATCACCACTCCTTATTACATAGCTAGTCCCTGTCTCAAAGGAGCTTACATTCTAGAAGAAGAAAGGAAACAGAGAAGGGATAAAGAAGAAAAGGTTCTTTTCAAATCTCAGGCCATCATCCCTGATTACAAAAGTTAGTTTTTTCTCCCAAGGAGCTTATGTTCTTTTAAGGGAATCTCTACCCCTGACTATTTTTGATATCCTTGTAGGTTTCAATTTTCTAATTTGTCTCATTTCTCCAATTTAATTTTCATAACTGTGGAAACCAAATAAATTCCCATCAATTTCTCACAATTTCCTTTTTTTTTTTCTTTTTTAATAATTTGGTTTCCACATCCTTTCTTAACCTCTCAATTTTGGCTAATATTTTTTACATCCCACTTCATAAAAGTCTATTAACCTGTGGACAGATCTCCTTATACAGGATGGATAATTAATCCCTGAATTCTCTGCTAATTTTTCTGATAGGGATGTACTAGAGGAGTGTATATTCTAATGGACAAGACAACAAACACACACACACACATAAATATATACATACACAATACAGATATGTAGCTATTTGCCCATGCATATAAGTGTGCAGGTATCTATATACATATAGACATATACTCTATGTATGCAAGATACACATAGAGTACATGAAAGGTGATTTTAGAAGGGAAGGCACAGGCCACTAAGAGGACCAGGAAAGGTCCTGCAAAAGTTGACATTTGAGCTGAGTCCTGAAGAAATCCAGAAATTCTAAAAGATCAAAGAAAAAGAAAAAATTTCAGGCATAAAGAACAGTCACTCCAAAGACATAGATATTAGAGATAAAAGTGTTGTATGTGAGGAAAGGAAAGTTAGCTAGTAGAATATGTAGAATGGAGTAATTAATTAGTTAGAAGACTGGGAAGAAAAGCATGAATTGTGAGGAACATTAAATGCCAGACATTATATAGAGAGTTATTGGAGTTTATTGAGTGGAAGATAATGTTGTCAGACTTATGCTTTAAGAAAATCACTTTGGGGGGACGGAGCCAAGATGGCGGAGTGAAAAGGTGACTTTCTGTCTCTCCTCTGATCTTCTCTCAAATCAACAATAAAATAAGCCTCTGAACTGATCTTCAAGTCAACGAACTCAGAAATATTTGGACACTGCTTTCTGGATAACTTCATATAAGGTTAGTCTGACTCGGACAGAGAGATAAATAGACGACTCCTGTGTAGGCCGGAAGTGAGGGTGGGACTCACCTCAGCTCATCGTGGCAGAAATTCCAAACTCCAAACTCCAAATTCCAAACACCTGGAGTTTTTCTGAGGCACTCGGGACACTCTGCCCTGATTGGGGGCAGGTGTTCTGGCAGACTTGCCTTGTTTAAGGAGTAATTTGGACTTAGTCCTAGCCCCCACTGGCCCATGCACCTTAAGTTAACTCGACGAAGTGCCCCAGGGCAAAGCTTTTCAGCCTCCGTTTTTTTTTTCCCTACCTTAAAGAGATACCCATGCTGTCTAAAAAAAATGAAGAAGCAAAAGAGAGCTCTCACCATAGACAGCTTTTATCAAGGCAAAGAAGCGTTGACCCCAGATCCTGAGGTTCCTTTAGACAAAATACAAGAGGAAGGTATTAAAGACCACCACTGGTCACTTTTACAAAAGGCCTTTCTGGAAGATTGCATAAAGAACCTAAAAAGAGTTCTGGAGGATAAATGGGAAAATAAACTGAAATCAGTGCAAGAAGGATACAATATCTTGCAAGAAGGATATGATGCCCTGCAAAAGAGATATGAAAAAGACACCAATTTATTGAAAAAATAAAATTAGTGAAGTGGAAAAAAGAGTGCAATGAACAAATTGGCCAGTTACAAAAGGAGCTTAAAAAGGTAACTGAAGAAAACAACACTTTAAAAATAAGAATTGAACAAATGCAAGTGAATGACTCAATAAGACTTCAAGAATCAGTCAAACAAAAACAAAAAATGAAAAATTAGAAGAAAATATGAAATATCTCCTAGGAAAAACAACTGACTTGGAAAATAGATCTAGGAGAGACAATCTAAGGATTATTGGACTTCCTAAAAGCCATGATGAAAAAAAGAATCTAAACACTATCTTCCAGGAAATCCTGAAAGAAAACTGCCCTGAGATTGTAGAATCCAAGGGCAAAATCACCATTGAAAGAATTCACCGATCACCTCCTGAAAGAGACCCCAAAATTAAGACCCCAAGGAATATTGTGGCTAAATTTCAGGACTATAGCACTAAGGAACAGATCCTGCTAGCAGCTAGAAAGAAACAATTCAAATACCTGAGGATCAATAATTAGAATCACAAAGGATCTGTCAGCCTCTACACTGAAGGATTGAATTGGCCTGGAACCAGATATTCCGAAGGGCAAAGGAACTTGGATTACAACCAAGAATAACCTATCCAGCTAGAATGAGCATCATCTTCCAGGGAAGAAGATGGTCATTCAATGATATAGGTGAATTTCACCTATTTCTAATGAAAAGACCGGATCTGAACAAAAAATTCGACACCCAAACACAGAACTCAAGAGATGCATAAAAAGGTAAAAAGGAAAGGACTCGTGAGAACTTTATTTTTACTAGGGGGATACTCAAAGTTTGGGGGTATAATTAACTAAATATTACTTTGATAATATGAAAAAGAGAACTAGAGGGGGAAAGGTTGTCATACTGGGGAAAAGAGGGAAAAAGTGGTAAAATAAAATCTAAAAAAAGGAGATAAAAACAAGGTAAAATCATTTGAAGAGGCAAAGAAAACCTAATATAATTGAGAGAAAGACGGGAGGGAGATGAGCATTGTGTAAATCTTACTCTCATCAGGTTGGGCTCTAAAAGTGTATATCAGACATTTGATTTCACATAGAAACTTGTCTGTTGCTAGAGGGAAGTGGGAGGGAAAGGAGGAAAAGTAAGGGACAAACTAATAGAAGGGAAAATAGAAGAATCAGGGGAAAGAAGTAAAAACAGGGAGAGGGGATCTAAAGGGTGGAGTATTGTTTGGGGGA
>JAJPUD010003811.1:210988-226722 GCA_023553655.1 Myrmecobius fasciatus
GACTTTTTGCCACCTAGGGGAGGGGAAGGGACTGGGGGTAAAATTTGTAATGGAAAGCTTTGTAAAGATCAATGCTGGGGAACTACCCATACATATGTTATATAAATAAAAAGCTTTAATAAAAAAAATCACTTTGGCAGCTATGTGGAGAATAGGTTGGAGTGGGGAGAGTTTTAAGACAGGATATGAACTGGAGAGGGGAGTGTTGTGTGAAAGGAAAGGAAAGAAAATGATGTAAATGAGCTATATTATAGAGCAAACCAAAAAGGCAAAATGAAATTGTAACTGATTATATATAAAAGATGAATAAAAGTGAAGAGTCAAATATAATACCAAGATTGCAAACATGTCTGACTGGACAGAGGACATTTTTCTTAGAAAAAAAGGAACTTTGGAAGAAGGGAAAATTTTCTGGGAGACATGATTCTATATGTTCAATAGGGAGTTGATGATTCACTATTGATGCTTAGAAGAGAAATTAGGATTCAATATAATATTATAGGAATTATCTGAATAGAAATGATAATAGAACTCATTGTGTCTAATCTAGTCATTGTTGAAGACAGTAGAATTAGCTAGACTTGGTATGACAAAAAGGTGAGATTAAAACAAAATGAAAAATATCAATACCTCACTTGCCAAACATTATTCAATGCTCATAGCACTGACCATTAAAATGGGCAAACCATGAGTGTTCACTAAATGAATTAAAGATATAAATACTCCCTTTATGTTCCTGCTCTATGCTGTAATATAATTGGAAAAATAATAATAATTATTGGCATGGTTTCATACTTCTTTTTTTCATCAGCATCTGCCACTCAATCATTTAACAATGCATCACATACAGGAAAATCTTAAGCAATGATTCTATCCCTAAATCCATATTAAAATCAGTAAGAGTTGAAATTAAGGAATTACAAAATCTGGAGAAGAAAGAGCTTAAGAATTGAAGTAAGTAAAAATATGCAGTAATGAAAACTCTAGATATTATATCTAATAACAAAATAAGTGAAGACAATTCTGATGTTTCAAATGATTTTGAAGAGATGGATTTACTTAGAATGGAATTTCAATAAATCCTTTTTGAGTTTGATGGCATGAACTAGCAAACCAAGTAATTTTTTAATTACTTTTATTTTTTTAGCTTTTTATTTTTAAAATATATACATAGATAGCTTTCAATATTCACCCTTGTGTGAAATTTGGAACTTTGTGTTCCACATTTTTTCTCCTTCCCTTCCTACTCCCCCTTCCCTTAGGTAGCAATAATCCAGTATATGTTAAACATGTGCAATTCTTGTATATATATTTCCACAATTATCATGATGCACAAGAAAAATATGATCAAAAAGGAAAAAAAAATGAGAAAGTAAAAACACAAGCAAGTAAAAAACAACAACAACAACAAAAAGATGAATATATTATGTTGTGATCCATATTCCTTCCCCATAGTCCTCTTTCTGGATGCAGATGGCTCTTTCCATCAAAAGTCTACTGGAATTGGCTTGAATCACCTCATTGTTGAAGAGCCATGTCCATCAGAAATGATCATTGCATAATATTGCTGTTGTTGTGTACTATGATCTCTTGGTTCTATCACTTCATTTAGCATTAGTTCATATAAATCTCTCTAGGCCTTTTGAAAATCATCTTGCTGATCATTTCTTTTAGAACAATAATGTTCTTGAAATGGTGATGGTCAACTATGAAGACTTGGGTCTTCTCAGTAGTTCAGTGACCCAATGCAATTCTAATAGACTTTGGACAAAAAATGCCATCTGCATCCAGAAAAAGAACTTTGGAGATTGAATGTAAATCAGCTATTTTGACACATGCTTTAGTCATTTCTTTTTTTCTGCTTTTTTCTCTCCCATAATTTTTCCCTTTTGTTCTGATTTTTCTCTTCCAACATGATTCATAAAGCAATGTGTATTAAAAATAAATTTTATAAAGAACAATAATATTCCATAACATTCATATACAATAACTTATTCAGCCATTCTCCAAATGATGGGCATCCACTTATTTTCCAATTTCTTATCACTACAAAGAGGATTGCTACAAACATTCTTTGTACGTGTGGGTCCTTTTTCCTTTTTCATGATCTTTTCGGGATACAAACCCAGTAGAGACTGATGGATCAAAGGGTATGCACAGTTTGATAGCCTTTTGGGCATAGTTCCATATAGTTCTCCAGAATGGTTGGGTTAGTTCACAACTTTACCAACAATATATCAGTGTCCCAGTTTTCTTACATCCCTTCCAGCATTTATCATTATCTTTTCCTGTCATCTTAGCCAATCTAAGAAGTGTATAATGGTACCTCAGAGTTATCTTAATTTGCATTTCTCTGATGAAAAGTGATTTAGATAATTTTTATATGACTAGAAATTGTTTTAATTTCTTCATCTGAAAACGGTCTGTTTATATCCTTTGACCATTTATCAGTTGGAGAATAGCTTGTATTCTTAAAAATTTGAGTCTATTTTCTATATATTATAGAAATGGGCCTTTATCAGAACTCTTCTGTATAAAATTTTCTCCAAATTTTCTGCTTCCCTTCTAATCTTGTCTGCATTGGTTTTGTTTGTACAAAATCTTTTTAACTTAATATAATCAAACATTCATTTTGCATTTCATAATGTACTCTAGTTCTTCTTTGGCCACAAATTCCTTCTCTACAGATTTGAGAAGTAGATTAGCTTTTGTTTTTCTAATTTGCTTATAGTATCACTCTTTATATCTAAACCATAGACCCATTTCGACCTTATCTTGATATAGGGTGTTAGATGTTGATCCATGCCTAGTTTCTGCCATACTATTTTCCAATTTCCCCAGCAATTTTTGTCAAATAGTGAAACTCTCATTTTCTATAAAGATCTTGGACATATACATTTCCCACACAACTTTTGATAATAAATATAAAAAGAAATATTTCAAGACTAGCATATGTGACTGCTGTTGATATGGTAAAATCATGATAGGAAAATGTGGAGTTATTGAAAAATATGCGGGCAGTGGAGATTCAATAGAGCCAAGTTAGTTATCTCCAAATATATTATATGAAGTTTATCTGGTAACAGAGAAATAAAACTTGTTTTTCCTGACTCTAGACATCAGAATTAGGGAAGAACTGACAGCCAAATTTTAACAAAACTTCTAAACAATAAAAGCATAGATTGGTGATATCATTCCCCTATTTAAGAATCCTGAGTTAATCTTTAGTAATGTTAGGATAAAATACCAACACTGTCTTTTTAGAGGTGTGTAGTTTTCTTTTCTTTTTGAGATCTTATTTTAGTTTATGTTTCCAAATATATTTCATCTAAAATAAATACACTCAATGTCACAAATATATTTCACCTTAAATAAATGCCCAAACTGACATCTTTTATTTCTCTTTTATAGCATTCCATCTTTTATCTCTGTAAATTTGCATGATGAGGGGGAAGGGGGAAAGAAGGAAGGGAGGAATTCTTCATGTCAAAAATAAACTCCCTCCTTATAATCCAGAAGAATATAAAATCCTTAAAGGCATTTCAGTGGCCTTTGGCTCTCCAGTATCTCGCACCCAGTGCCCAGCAAAGTAGATCTGTAATGAATATTTGTTCAGTTAAACTGCAAAGTGAAATCAATAGCCATAAGAGGTAAGGAATTCCCCATTTTTGAAAAGCAGAAGGTGGGATTTTGGTGCAAGAAAATGTAAGTTACTTAAGATCAGAAATTATTGGAGAGGGAGACAGCTAATGGCAAAATAGCTAGAGGGCTAGACCACAAGTAAGGAAGCCCTGAGTTCAACACCAGCCTCTGACACTTATTAGCTATGTGACCATGGACAAATCACTTTAAAAAATCACTATCTTAGTTTCCTTAATTATAAAATGGGCATAGTAATTGTTTTGTGAGGGTCAAAATAAAGTACTTAGCCGTTCCTGGCACATAGTACGTGCTATATAAATGTTTATTTCCTGATTCCTCTTTGCCTTGATTTCCCTTAACCATCACCTAGCACAGTCATTTGTGCAGAGTAGTCAATTGATATGTGTTAATATATTTGTTAATATGTGTGCATAGTAGCCACATAGTATATGTTATTAATACATGTTATTAAAATTTTCTAAATGTTGGTTGTCAAATTGTCAGATTTAATGTTGAGTGGAGTCTATCTTGCAAATTTTGGAATACAAGACTTCTAAAGAGGATTCCAATTCTGAAATCCTATGTTTTGATGAATTAAATTAATTAACTCTTTGAGGGCAGAATCACCATCTTATTTTTATTTGTATCTTTCCTAGCACTAAGCATAGTGAATTAAATATAATAAGTATTTAAAGCACATTTGTCAGATAGCTGAATGGATGAATAAGAGGAACAATTAGTAAACTCTTATTTTCCCCTAATGTTGTTAGTAAAGTTGTTACTAATATATAACTGCAATTAGCCTATTCAATAAGGTTGGGACAGTGAATAATTTAAAACCATTTTCTAAACATAGGTTGTTAACTCTTCCTCTGATTTTAAAATACATTTTGTTAATATACAAACATCCAGATCTTTTCACTTTTTATATTACTAATCTGTTTTTAATTATTATTATAGTTCAGTCACTATTTTCTATTTTCCTTTTGATAATATTCTTGTTTGTGTTTTTCGTTTGTCCCAATCTCATACTGGATTGTCTTTTCCCCACCCCTTCTGGATTTTTCCTTATACAAAAGGATAGCGGGAAAGAAAATTGCTATTACAAAGTGTGTCTGGGAGAAAATCCTTGGGAATCTTGGTCTATGTTCTCTCTTTAATTTTGCCAACTGATTCAGACATATGGGGGCCAACAGAGACACATGCCATCATTCTCTAACTTCATAACAGCTGCAGATGGAAGAGTGCATTTTGTTATGATGCTAAAATTAGAGAAAAAATCAAACTCTGTAGACAGGGTGAATTCTCATTTTGCCCAGCAAGATTTGATTTCTCATTTCTAAGAGAAGGAAGAAAGAGCTTCCTGAAGCTTAAATGCTTCAAAAAGAAATGAAGCTGAACAAATAAATACAAGTCTTATAAAATGACAACCTCGTTTTATATAAAAATGGTAATAAAAAATCACCTACTTGGGTACCACATGAATGGTGCTAGGGGTGACACTGGATTATCAGAGGCTTTGCCAGAAAACCATTATCTCTGACAGATCCTTCCAAGTTAGATTTTAGTTTGAAGGTGTTCAGGGCAGAAAGTTGGTCTTTAGGTGATGATTATTATTACCAAATATTATAGCAATTATATTCCTTCACAGGGAATTATCTGGAATGTAGTCTTTTCTCTACTTACTTAAATCTCTTAGCCTAAACTGACTCCTAAACAATCCATAGCATATGATCAGGTATTCTCAGTCAATCCAAAAACATTCCTATACAATGTCATGCCAGCAAATCACAGAGTTTTCCTTAGTTTTAATTCAAAGCTATGATTAATTTAAAAGGGAAGTTCTCCCCTAGTTAAAAAAAATCTGGGCAGAGAATATAGATGTTACTTTAATTGGAATGAGATAATTTGATTAGCTCAACTGAACTCCACCCGTGTGTGTGTGTGTGTGTGTGTGTGTGTGTGTGTGTGTAATTTTGCCATCACAGTTCATTAAACCATGTAGTATAGTATAAACAGGTGATGACTTATTTTAATGGATAGGAAACCTTCCCTGGCATATGTAAATATAATATTTTGCATAGAGTAGACACTTAATATCTGCTCACTTGAACTGGCTGATGAATCCATGGATCTATTGTAGTAAAGTAGCCAATTGATGACCATTAATAATCATAGATAAAATTTCCATTTAACAGGAGACTTTTTAAAAAGTCTGTCCAAGAGGGCAGAGCCAAGATGGTCTTTCTTTTGGACATTCTCTCAATTAGCAATTAGCTAATTAGCAAATCCAGCCTCTGAATTAGTTCTAGACCAACAGAACCCACAAATATTGGGAGTGTAACAAATTACCAGCAGAATATAATTTTGAAGCTCGGCAGAAAAGGTCTGTTTCAATCGGACATGAAGGGAGGTGGGCCAAGTGCCAAAGCAGGCAGTGCAGACCCCGGGTGGTGTGTGACCCTGCATGATGGAGAATCTACAGGGAGGAATCTACAGCAGAGATTTGCCCCAGCTACAAGCCTGTAGATCAGCAGAGAAGTTATAAAACATCCAACACAAACACAAAAGGTAAATAGTGAACTCCAAAATGCCAGAATCTCACAGGACCTGGTCACCCCCACCCAGCACCAGGAGTCAGTCAGCACTGACCTAGCTCAGCCGCTGCTGCTTGTAGAAGAAGCCCCTTGCCCTAAAAACAGATGTCAACTTTTTAAAAAAATGAGTATGAAAGTAAAAAGAACTGTGACCATAGATAGTTTTTATGGTGAAAGAGAAGAACAGATTTCAAATCTTGAAGAGACTAAAATCAGATTGTCCCCAGATAAAGCTCCAAAGGGTGATATATATGTTGGTCCCCATCACACAGGGTTCTCCTAGAAGAAATTATAAAAGATCTTAAAATAGAACTGGACAAAAATGGGAAAAGGAAATGAGAACGTTACAAATGGGTTTGGAAAAGGGAGCACAGAAATTATCTGAAGAAAATTCACTACAAAATAGACTTAGTGAAATGGAAAAATCATATAACTCCTTAAAAAAAGAGTTGACAAAATGGAAAAAGAAAACAACCCCCTGAAAAACACAATTTGTGAAATGGAAAAAAAGAATAACTCCTTAAAAAAACAGAATTTGTGAAATGGAAAAAGAAAATAACTCCTTAAAAACAGAATTTGTGGAAGGGCTCATGGTGTGGGCTGCAACAGGCTCTTGGAGTTTCTGTAAGGAAACTGATTTTTTTTTACTTTGTGCACTGAAGTCCAAAGACCTTCACCATGTATTTTCAACATTGGCCTGGGGCAGTACTGGAAGTGGTGGGATGGCTTCCTCTTCTGAGACTAACCAAGATAGAAGGGAAGGCCTCAGACACCTAGCTCTTGAAACAATCAATATCAACAGGGATCCCTATTTTATGAAGAATTTTTTGGGTTCCTATGAATGCAGAGTCTTAACACTTCACAACAATGAGGGAAACTACTTAGCTCATACTCAAGGAAAAAAGCATCAAACAAGTTTGGCTCAAAGAGCTGCAAAAGAAGCCAAGGGGGCTCTGGCCCAGCCAGCCCCAGAGAAAGTCAAAGTGGAAGTGAAGAAGTTTGAGAGAAGTAGGTCGTCCAGGCTCCAAAGTGACCAAGCAGTGGGCAGAGATGGGTCACCAGAGCCTCCCCTTCCAAACTGACTATCCTGAGATTGCTCAGAGCATCATGCCACGCCACCGATTCGTTTCTGCCTAGGAGCAGACCTAAATTTATTTAATGCTATACCAATCAAACTCCCAAGAAATTATTTTATTGACCTAAAAAAGATAACAAAAAATTATTTAGAAGAAGAAAAGGTCAAGAATTTCAAGAGAATTAATGAAAAAAAAATGCAAACAAAGGTGGCTTTGCTGTACCAGATTTAAAACTATATTATAAAGCAGCGGTCATCAAAACCATTTGGTACTGGATGAGAAATATAGCAGTCGATCAGTGGTATAGGATAGGATCACAGGACAAACTAGGTAATAACTATAGCAATCTAGTGTTTGACAAATCTAAAGACCCCAGATTTTAGAATAAGAATTCACTATTTGACAAAAACTGTTGGGAAAATTGGAAACTAATAGGGCAGAAACTAGGCATTGACCCACTCCTAACAACATATACCAAAATAAGGTCGAAATGGGTTCATAATCTAGGCATAAAGAATGATATTATAAACAAATTATAAGAACATAGACCTAAGGAGGAGGAAGGAATTTGTGACCAAAGAAGAACTGGAACTCGTACTTGAACACCAAACAGATAATTTTGATTATATCCAGTTAAAAAGCTTTTATACAAACAAAATTAATGCAGACAAGGTTAGAAGGGAAGCAATAAATTGACAAAATATTTTTATGTTCAAAGATTCTGATAAAGACCTCATTTTTAAAATACATAGAGAATTGACTCAAATTTTAAAAAATTCAAGGCATTCTCCAATCGATAAATGGTCAAAGGATATGAACAGACAATTTTCAGATGAAGAAACTGAAATTATTTCTAGTAATATGAAAAGGTTATCTAAACCACTATTGATCAGAGAAATACAAATTAAGACAACTCTGAGATACCACTACACACCTGTCAGATTGGCTAAGATGACAGGAAAAGATAATGATGACTGTTGGAGGGGATGTCGAAAAACTGGGACACTGATACATTGTTGGTGGAACTATGAGCAGATCTAGCCATTTTGGAGAGCAGTTTGGAACTATATTCAAAAAGTTATCAAACTGTGCATACCCTTTGACCCAGCAGTGTTTCTACTGGGCTTATATCCCAAAGATATCTTAAAGGAAGGAAAAGGACCCACATGTGCAAGAATGTTTGTTGCAGCCCTTTTTGTAGTGGCAAGAAACTGGAAATTGAATGGATGCCCATCATTTGGAGAGTGGCTGAATAAATTATGGTATATGAATGTTATGGAATATTATTGTTCTGTAAGAAACAACCAGCAGGACGATTTCAGAGAGGCCTGGAGAGACTTGCATGAACTGATGCTAAATGAAATGAGCAGAACCAGATCATTGTACAAAGCAACAACAATATTATACGATGATCAATTCTTATAACTATGGTTTTCTTCAACAATGAGATGATTCAAACCAGTTCCAATTGTTCAGTGATGAAAAAAGCCATCTACACCCACAGAGAGGATTGTAGGAACTGAGTGTAGTTCACAGCATAGCATTTTAACTATTTTTGTTATTGTTTGCTTACATTTTATTTTGCTTCACTTTTTCTCTTATGCAACACAATAATTGTATAAATATGTATGCATATATTGGATTTGACATATATTTCTATATTTAACATATATTGGACTACTTGCCAACTAGGGGAGGGTGTGGGGGGAAGGGGAGGAAAATTGGAACACAGGGTTTTGCAAGGGCCAATTTTGAAGAATTATCCACACATATGTTTTGAAAAATAAAAAGTTTTAACAAAAAAAGAAGTCTTTTAGAGTCAGTCAGATCACACTATTCCACCACTCAGAAAGTTTCAGTGGTTCTCTATTGCCACTGAAAGAAGCCCAAGTCCCAAAGGTTTATGTGCAAAGCATTCAGCAAATTGGCCCACTGGCTTTTGGTCAAATGTATTTTAATTCATTCATTTTCTTCTCAAAACCCCTCCCCATTCTACCTCCAGCTGAAATCCAACCATCCTTAAAGGCCAATTTCAAAAAAAATAACTCCTCCATGATGTCTTCTCTGATCCTCCAGATGTTAATGATTACTTTACCCAAATTCCTGATGTGTTGTGATATTTTATGCATATATCGTATTTTATCTACTATGCAGATATTAGTTTACCTTGCTTCTTTGTCTAATACTATAAATATCTTGAAGATGTCTTCCTACTCACTGCCCAAGTGCCCTTTCTACTACATCATGGAGAAAATGTATTAATTTCACATAGCAAACAATGATTACACTTGCCACCATTGCAGTAATCCTAGAGACTCATCTTTTTCCCATTTGTTTACACATAGGGCAGTGGTAGCATGGACTCCATGAGGATCAGGCCAACAGTGATTGCTCTATGCTCAGAACAGGATACTAGAGCATGGGACTGAGGCATTGTTGCAACTCATGTACCTCCTGCCAGAGCCACTTATAAGTCCCACAAGCTCAGTCAATTTTCCTCTTAGGGCCCCAGGATTAGATTTTTCAATGCTTCCTATTCACTTGACCAATAAGACCTGTTGCTCCTAGCTAATGCTTCCCTTCATTTCTTGTATGCAACAAGGGTATGTTGAGTCAGCTAAAAGTTTAGGCTCATAAGAGTAGGTTGTTAAATTTTCAGTGTGAATACTTAATAAGTATTACTTATTAATAATAAGTATTAATAACTCAGAAATTAACCAACTATAAATCAGGGTTTGAGTTAATGTTTGGTTGATTGTCTTAAAGCGATAGAGAAAAATGTTAATAGTGCAAATTAAATTTAGCAGCATATCATGGATATTCCTCCCCCATACCCCAGAGAGCTCATTATTAGATATTTACCAACCCACTACAGGTTATGTATGATGCAAGAAAAATTAGTTCTCATACTCAGCTTCTGTGAGGCTTCTTCAAGAAGTATCACTATATTATCAAAAAGCAAATGAAATAAAAAGATGTTCACTTATCTTTCTCCACCATGTCTTTTTAATAGCCCTTCACCACTTAAATCACATTAAATACTCAATATATCAGATCTAGTGATTAGTACCACCAAGAATTAAGTTTTATTTTGTTCTGGGCTTCACTATAAGAACTATGATTGGTAGTCCTTAGAGGCTGACAGAAGAACCAACACCCGAAAGATATATCATGAAAGAGGTGTAGTGAAGCATGTAGCCAGATTTTCATTTTAATTTCAGGCAGTTAATGACAGCTTCTCTTGCAAGGATTCACAATAGAAATAGTCTCTTCCAAAACCTAAGCCTTACCACAAAAATGCTTATAATTTAGTGCTGTCAATTTGCCAGTTTGTTAGAGCTCCTTATGAATCTTCAAATATTTCCTGGAAAACCATTGGTCAGAAACATTGGAAAGTGAATTCTTGTTCAAATGCAGGATTTTCTAGAAGGCCCTCTGAGGTCCCTTTACACAAAGAATATTGTGAGACTCAAATGAGATAATGGATGCAAAGCACTTATCAAAACTTAATGCTCTTTATAAATATCAATCATCATCATGCTCCCATAGTTACTAGGTTTCCAATTTGATTGTAACTTCATTTTCTGAATCTTCTACTGAACTTCTGTTGGTCAAGAATTACAGACTAATGCAGGAATTTGCTGGGAAATGTTTAACAAGGCAGGTAGGAGATGGATGCACACTTTTAAATTTAATCTCTATTATTGGCATTTTCTTCATCACTTTCTTAAGGCCAGACAATCAACAAAACAATAAATCAAGACCTGATTTGTAGCATTGACTTTTTTCTAAGTTGTAAATGTTCACACTGAAAATTTTAAAATAGGCTCTAGCACATCCTTGTTTACAATCAAAGATTATGTGACATTGCTGAAGCTATAGGATTCTAAACACATAGGATGGAAGGAAATTGAATCCATGTTCTTACATATGTATTTCCTCCCCAGTCAGGGACAGTGATGACAAAGAGCAGGAAAAGAAAAGAATAGGGCATCTGGCTGAGATCTATTGTTTCAAAAGGAGGTGACAGTCAGAAAAGGCTGAGGGAAGAGTGAACTTGGTCACTCAGTAGTGAAAGTAAAAAATCAGAGACCTAGGAATGTCAAGGTCTGCTACTGACCATGTTCACCTGGGTTTCATGATTTTAAAATTTTAGATTTTAATACAAAACTTTTTTTCTCTTATTTCTTCAGTAGCAAGAGTAGCCAAATTCAAATGCTTTCACTTTCTGTGGATGTGAACTCACTTCTCACTTCCTCTAAAATGAGGTGATGAAAATTACAGTGGGGAAAAGAATGTGAGTCACCACTTAAGTAGTAAAATGAGTTTGAAAGTTATCATACAACCTTAGTGGGAAAATATCAATATTTAGTCAAAATTTTAAATTTCTGTCCAGCACCTGAAGGAAAAAAAATCCACACAAACATACATTTACTTAATCAGTAGTCCTTTTGTATTGTGGTTGTGATATTAGGATTCTGCTGAGGCTGAAGATAACTGATAAGGCACAGATTTTCTCATAATTTAAAATCTGTCAAGTGATAGCTGTTACTGTTGACTGAAATGAAATCTATCACCACCAAACTTGCTGAAGAATTGCTAGTCAGGAAACTAGAATGCCCCGCCCTTCCCCCAATCACTGCTGTTAGGCTTCTGTTTAAAAGATAGATATAATCTTCTCTTGTTATCTGAAATTCACAGAATCTGAGACATCAAGAATTGGAAGGAACTTTCAAAGCACCTTGACCAATTCATGCTTACAAAAGAATTCTCTTGTCTACCATCCCCCCTCCATAAAAATACATATCTTTTCACCATTTGAGGATCTCCAATGTGGAGGGACCCATTGCCTCTTAAAGCAATTTTATAAGTAGCCTGAATGGGTAGAAATTGAAATTGAACTTGCCTCTTTGTAATTTTGATTAATGATTTCTAATTTTCTGAAATCCAGCAGAACCCATCCAATAATGGCTTCTCCATATTAAAGCCTTTTGGAAATTTCTTAAAACCATAAATATAAAAACAGCTGAAAGAATCCTCAGAATCCAGAATTAGTCCATTTCTTTCATTTTATTTTAGAGGCCTATGGAGTTTACATGTCTTGTCCAAGTGATAAGTATCAGAAGGGAACTTCAAATCTAAGTTCTCTCACTATAGAGCTAATAATCTTTAGACTGCACCAGATATAACCCTATTCCACCATAACTGCCATCATGTCTGCCCTGTTTTCTCTTCTTCAAGATACCGAGCTCTAGGGTATTCAGTTACTATTTGTGTCCTGCACTTAAAAGTCTTTACTATTCTCATTATCTTCCTCTGGGTACTCTGAAGTTGAACAATACCTAACCTGTAGTCCCCAGAATCATTCATTGCCCATATCACCATCAAATTTTGGTAAACATCAGGCTAGTGGGACCTCTGACTTTATTTCTCAGTTTGTTGCGGTCTACAAAAAAAAATAATAATCTATGGAATTTACTAAGGTCTTGCCTTCTTCCCTTTCCTTAGGATTAGTCTTCACTAATTAATTAGTCTTGACTCACCCAAACCTACCTGGAAGAGTACCAAAGGGATTCTAGGTTTATATGATCCCTGAACTTGATTGCCCACCCCCATCCCTAAACCATAAAAGTTAATAGTATCCAGAGAATAAAGAAGGTGCCATTAGAGAAAATCTCATCTAGGTAGAGAATTAGACAAGTCCATACCAATTGCATCACTCATGTTAATCATCCACATCTTCTTGTATCCCCTTACCCTTGAATCTGCTCACAGCCTGGCCTAAGGGGATGGTTTGGCCAAGAAAATGAGGCAATCACAATGGCTTTTATCCCAATGAAGTATTTAAGGGGGCCTTGTTATAATCCACAACTAAATTATTTACTCTTGCAACAGTCTAAAATTGCCTGGACAAGCTTGAATAGCCATAAATTGTATAAATTATTGGAGGTCAGAGAGGGATCCCCGAGGGATTCCGACTTGCTGCCATCTCTGAAGCATCCTAAAAAGCTATTCTCTCCCTCTCTCAAGCCCAAGCAGATTGGCTTACCGAATTTGAGTTATCCACTCTTCCCCCTTCTTTTTCTCTCTTCACCCAGAAGCATCTTTAGGTAATAGGCTTTTTCATAGTAATCATTTACCCTGCAGACAAGTTTTCAATGAGTGGACTCTGCTGAGAGGCCAAAGATGCTATTTTGTTTTCACTGTAAGCAAATAGCCAGTCCAGATTTATTCAGATTTCATTTTCAGAATAAAGCCATCATTTCTGTTAACCCAAACTGCACCACAGAAAATCAGGCCCTGGCCACATCGGAGAAAATGCTATTTTATTCTTGTTGATAAGAGCTACATTAAACAGGGTGTCTTCACAAGACTGTTGGGCTAATGTACATTGGCATCAAAAACAGCTTTTTATTTAATTTCTATCTCTATTTACATGTTCATCTTTTGTCAGCACTCTTGGCTTTTATACTCATGGAGAGAAGAGGGGATAGGAAGTAATCCAATCTATAGTTGCCTTTATTTGCAAACTTGTTCTGAATTTTATATTACATAGGTTTTGATTCCTTTGAGGAGAAGCAAATTCATTTATTGGCAAGAGTGGACACAGAGGATTAGCATTCAAAAGCACAGGATGGCTCAGTTATTTGGTCATTGATACTATTGAGACTTTGTTGAGAATTACTTATGAAACATGTGGTTATTAAGGAATTATGGTACATATTAGATACCTAATACTTATTAGGTTGATAAAATCAGTGATCTAAAATGGACATGAGTCTAAAATTTGTTCTAAGTATGACTATCATTTCCTCTACTATAGGAAGTCTGGTGATACAGGGTAGAGGGATGAGTTCAAATCTGGCCTCAGACTTGTCTGCCTCAGTTTCCTTAACTATAAAATGGGAATAATAATAGCATCAATCTTCCAGGGTTGCTATAAAGATCAAAGGAGAAAAATACACACACACACACACACACACACACACACATATATATATATATATACATGTATACATATATATATATTACATACATACATATATATATGTAAAATGTTTTGCAAATCTTAAAGTACTATGTTATTAATAATTAATTGCTTGTTATTAATTACTAAGGGCGTTCACACTTTAATCTAAATAAGAATTTACATTGTACTACCTGCTTTATCTTTCCAAGCAATTAGTGTAATTGTAGTGATCATAAGCCCCAGATACAAAGCCTGCTTTTGTTTGTTGACAGTGGCAAGCTTAAATTTTGAGGAGCTTAAAGAGCTACACTCTTCCTGGTTGTCTTACAGTCAGGAAGCACTTTGTATATACTTGAGATCTCATGTCCCTAAAGTCATTCATGTCTAACCTTTAAGGTTTAAGATTCAATTGAACTTACCAGAAGGGCCATTCAGGCATAATGTCATTCTATAGACATCTTATTTATTTCAAATAGACAGGTATCTGGTTGTTTTCTAGATAAGGGAAGCTTATAGTAAATATCTTTTATTTTTATGAAATTTTTTTCTAAAACATATTCTCCACATAAATACTTTCTGATTGGAGGATATGGAATTCATCCCCCCCCTTATTTTCTGATTCAGAAACATTATTTACAATAAGCGTTATTTACAGGATATATGATGTAGAGGAAAAACTGAATTTGGAGTCATAAGACCTGAGATGGAATATCTCTACTATGATCTTGAGAAAATCATAGCCAATGATGCCTTTTGCATGATTATACATATTTTAATGGGTTTTATTTTGTTTTTTTTTTTTCCTAGTGGGAGGGAAAGAGGGAGATATAAGGAGAAAAAAAATCTGTAATTGAAAAAAGAATTTTCTAAAAAAAAATAAAATCATAGCTAATAAAAATCAAGCTTTCATCAATGATATTTAATGCAAACATTTTCCCCAAATGAAATATTTGTAAAGCAAAGTGTGTGGCTAATAGTAGGTATTTAATAAATATTTTTTTCTCTCCTTGTTTCCCTTCCCATTCTGCAGTTTCCTTTTAATGTCTTTGTGATATTTTCTACACAAAAGCTTTTATTTTAATTTTATGTGTTCAGAAAAACTTGTTCTCTTCAAATTTCTTTCATCCTATCTAAAATTAAGGAATGGATTAGTTATCACCTACATTCTCTCTCAGGTCTAGATCATTTGACACTATTTCAGGAATACTCACAGAGGCCTGTCCTCCACTTTTCCCAGTCATATCATTTTAGGTTTCAGCCTTTTTTCTGACACTCACTATGTTCATTTCCATAGCTGATGGGGAAATGGGAGAGACTAAGGGAGAGACACTTGAAGAGAATTTGAGATGCCATCCTTTGTAAATTTATGTTACGTAACTAGGCTCTCAATACTACAAGGCAATTCCTGTGCATTTCTCCATTTAACTCACAATCACACTTCCCCACAAT
>JAJPUD010003812.1:0-36279 GCA_023553655.1 Myrmecobius fasciatus
CCCTTGGACAATCTAGGGCTATTTCTCCCTTTGCCCCTTTCCCCTTTTGTGTCACCACAGGGAAGCACCAGCAAGCCTTGAAACCCTAGAGAAAAGTGAGCTCTACTTACCCTGAACTTTTGGGGGATCAGAAGTTTTGGGGGGATCAGAAGGGAACATCCTTGTGGAGGCCTGTCTGCTGAGACATCAGTAACCCCCTTTCCCCTCCTGTATTCTAGGTGACTATGGCCCTGATGGGGAAACACTTTGATGGCCCCGCCAATGCCTCCGGGCCAGATCGCTGGAGCACCATGTTTCCCCGAAAAGACGAGATCATCACCAGCCTTGTGTCTGCCTTAGATTCAATGGTGAGTCATAAGACATCGGTGGGTCTGCAGACAAGAAGGGGGGCACCCTGGGGGACATCACCCTGCTCAGCCAGGACCCAGAAGGCCAGCGGGGCGAGGGAGGGGAGAGGGAGATGCACTGATTCAGTTTTTTTGACAAAAGAGACAATTATTTAGGAAGAGATTGAAGAGATAAAATAGGCACCAGGAGTGGTAAAAATAGGAAACAGATTTGGGAGAGCAGTGCTCTGTACTCTAAATAGAGCCAACTCTACTTTGGGGAGGGTCTATAGCCCCTAAGCAGAAGGGTCCAGAAGCCCCAGAGAAAGCACCAGTTTTTATCAGTCAAGAGGATTCCCTACATCGGCCCTGCGGCAGATAGAACACTGGGACCTGGAGCCAGGGAGACCCATCAAATATAGCCTTGAACAAACTGTGTGACCCTAGTCAAGGCATGTAACTTTGGTCTGCCTCAGTTTCCTCAACTGTAAAATGGGGGTGATATAACACCTCCCTCCCACAGTTATTATGAGGATCAAATAAAATATTAATTGTAAAGTACTTAGCACAGTGCCGACACACAGGAGGGGCTTAATAAATGTCTGATACCTTCCCTACATTGATGAAATACAACCTAGAATTTTCAAGGCATTGTGGGTGCTAGGGATGCAAAGAAGAGTTTATATGTCTTCTCGTGACCAGAGAGCTTGCAAGCAGCTTCTGAGTCCTTCTCTGCTTTAGTGGGGCCTGCCTGCATAACCTCGGAGTGTTCCAGGAGTCCAGCATCCCTCGGGGCATTATCCAGCCCTTCCTGGAAGCCTGCCCGATCCTCCAGGAATGATCTCCTGTATCCTCTTAGTGCTGGGGTCTCCCTTTTCCCAGCAACTTGGGCAAGAGAGAGGCAGCATGGCGTGATAGAGAAGTCACAGATATTGGAAGGCCAGAAGAACCGGATTCAAATCCTGCCATGGCCATTGATTAGCTGGGTTACCCTGTGCCTTATATTTATTCTTTATTTTCTTTTACCTCAAAGAATGGGGGTGTGGGATGGCAGGACCTGTTGGACTCCTTCTGGCTCTGACTTCTCTGGGTCCTGGGTCCTGGAGCGGTGGCTTGGCAGGTGTACACACGGCTGGGGCAGGGTATAAGTCACAACCAGGGTGTGCTTTGTGGACAGGAGGGCCTCAGGCTTCCAGGAATCGGCCCCTTACACACTCAGAACCATCCCTTTGGGTCTCCCTCGTCCTGTCCTTCCAGCCAAGTTGAGATCCGGGAAGCAGGTACCAAACAGCCTCAATGGTTTTCAGATCTGGGAGGTCCCTTGAGCCCATCGGACACAAAGGCTTCCAGGAGGCTTGCATGGTGGGGACAATCTAGGGCCGGTTCCAAATCCTAGCCCTGACATTAACTAGCTGTGTGACCTTAAGCAAAGCCCTGCCCCTCTCTGAACCTCCCCATCTGAAGGGGTTAATGAGTCCATGGGAGGCAGGGGAGAATCTAAATGCTTTTATGCATCTTCTCCTTTCCTTCTGCCTCCCACTAAACAAAAGCTAATCAAGGTCATTCTTTGGATCCCCAGAGCCTGGCACAGAACCTTTGCTTAATGAATGTTCATTGATCGGTTCCTTGCTTGATTGAAAGGGCCCTGAACTTAGAATCACAGGGCCCAAGTTAGAATTTAAGTCACTTCCCACAGCCTCAGTTTCCCCATGTGTAAAGTGCCCAAGCCCTTTGTGGCTGTAACTCTGTGATCCGTTAAGTCACTTCCCGCAGCCTCAGTTTCCCCATGTGTAAAGTGCCCAAGCCCTTCGTGGCTGTAACTCTGTGATCCGATCTTCCCCATAGAGTCAATGTGCTTTGTAACTACAGAGTGCTAACAAAGACAATTTTTATCGGAATTATCATTCCTGTTAATGGCGGCCGAGCAGGAGCAGAATCCTCACCTCCCGGCTGCCAGAGGAGGCTCTCCCAGCCTACGTCTTCGGTGCCTTCCCATTAATATTGATGGAGGAAGCCGTCTCATTTCCCAAAGGGGGGGGCTTGGAGTCATTTTTGCCTCCGCTGCTCCTGGGAGCTTTGCAAGGCCCGGCCAGCGGCGGCTTTTTAATCTGGAGAACAAAAGGAGATAAGTCACATTCTTCCCATGTCAGGTTCCCAGCCGAAACCTTACATAAGGCGGCCTCGGTTACATAAACCGATGGGGCTTCGGCTAAGTGTCTGGGCCAACAGCTAAGTGCCGGGATTTTTTTAAGCCATGAAATCAAGAGAGAAGTGGCCCGATGGTAACTCAAGGCCCAGGGCTACCTGCCCCAGGGAATGGGAATGGGAAGGCTTTGGGGATCCCTTGTTGTCAATTGAGGATCCCCAACCTCACTATCCTCTCACATCAAAGCCAGCCCTGTCCAGTTGTTCAAGAGACTCTGCTTTCCAGGTCAAAATTCTTTCTTCCTTTTCCCATTCGTTACCGGAAGACTTTATTTTGGGAGATGGGAGGGAAATGTGGGCTACCTGGATTTCATCCAGGTAGGAGCTCCTGGTATGGAAACTCCCTCCGCCAGTACAGATCAGCCACTTTTCCATAACTGCAGTCTCAGACTGTTGCCCAGGATCCTAGAGCCAGCATATTTCAGAGGTAGAACTCAAACTCAGATCCGGCCAGCCCTCTGTCCACTGTATTATCCTGCTTCTTCCTGGTTATTTCTAAGTACAGAATATTAGCTCTGGAAGGGACCTCTGGGGATTCATAGAGATGAAATGTCCTGCAGCGATGCATAGGAGGAAGAGAAAGGGGTTCTGCCCTTCAGGGCAAGGTCTTCTGGACAGCAGGGGAGATGGATGGAGCCCCAGAGGACCCCCAGATGGCAGCAAGAAGGGGCTTGTCCAAAGCCCTCATTTTTATGGTAGATAGAGAGGTGGAGGCAGAGTCAGGAAGACTGTAGTCCAAATCCTGCCCCAGACACTAGTTGTATGACCCTGAGCAACCTCAGTTTCTTCATCTGTAAAATCTATAAAAAACTTCACAGCATTGTCATGAGACGACCTGTGTAAAATGCTTTGCAAACTTTAAGGCAATCCAGAAATGCACGTGATTATTTCTATGGATGGGAAACTGAGGCCAAGGGAGGAAAAGTTCAGATCTCACCCACGATGCTTTCTCCCTGGGTGACTTAGGCAACCCCCCCACTTCCCTGCCCCTCCATTTCCTTAGCAGAAGACCAATGGGGTTGGGACACATGGCATCTGACGAGGTCCAAAGACCTTTCCAATTGGGAATCTGTACTTGTCAGATCTCTGATCCTCCTCTAGATCTTTAATCCTAATAATGACACTTCTAACTTAGGTGCATATAGTGATCTAAGTGGATCCCAAGTGGTCCCAAGAGGTGAAGGTACAAGGATCATCCCCCATTTTATAGTCATGGAAATTGAGGCTCAAAGATGACAAAGTGGCGTGCTGTGACTCATAGGCAGGACTTGACCCCGTGTTTCCCCCGCCTCCCTGTCTAGTCCTTTTCCTCTCTCAATTGTAGGGCTGCAAGTGTTGTTTCTCCTGCTTCTTTTCATTTTATTTCCTAACTATGGAGATTCAAGGAGAGAGATCCTGAGTGTGGGCTATTCCCTCCTTCCGCTAAAAAGGTTTTAAAAATCAGATAGGGAAGTAGGGGCCAGAGAGATCAATCAGACAAGCAATTGATCAGTTGGCAAGCTTTTGTTGAGCACCTACTATGCGCCAGGCAGATGCTGTGCTATGGACCTGGGTTACAGACACAAAAATAAAAGAGTCTCTATAATGAAAGCTCTAAAATGAAGAAGCTTATACTCTATCGGCTCACCCTACTGACTGGCAGGGATTCACTTAGAGAATCTGGATCCTGACTCCCGGCCTGCGGCTCCTTTCTGGAAGCTATGATCCTTCCTACTTGGTTATAACTTTGAAAAGGGCCGGGGTCAGGACTAGGCAAGAGACTTGGACTGGGCTGGGTTCCCACCAGAGAAATATGGAGGAGACAGGGGGCGGCCAGCCCAGGCGCCATGTTGCAATGTTGGGGAGCTTTGTTTGCTTTGGATGCAACGTTCTCTCTGTCTCAAAGCCCCCTTGCCATCATTGTCATAGCTTAGAACCCATCTCCGTCACCTAGTGCCATTCTCCTCTCCGCCATCAAAGCCAGGGAGAACTCTGCCCAATGCAGTGACCAACCACAATGCCAGGGGGCCAACGAGAAAGCGTGCTCCCCACCTCCTTCCTGGAGCCGACGGCTGCCTCAGGGGGCAGAATCAAAACTCTAGTAGCTGAAAAATGCATTAAGACTTGGGAAGAGGCTGGGAACCCAATGGCAGTGGATAGCACCCTGGTGCTGAAGTCAGTCAGATGGCACAGTGGATAGCGCCCTGGTGCTGAAATCAAGCATACCTGAGTTCAAATCCAGCCTCAAATGCTTAACACTTGCCACCTGTGTGACTCTGGGCAAGTCACATACATAACCCCAATTGCCTCAGCAAAAAGGAAAAAAAGGCTCTTGAGCCACCGTGTGTGTCTACATATATTTATGTACATGTGTATACACACATATGTTTATTTACCTTGCAGGGTTTGTGTGTCTGTGTATGTCTGCCTCTGAATGCATTGTATGCATCCACACAGACACATGTATGTTTATGCCTGTATATATAGACATAGATGCACTTGTACATGTGTGTATATATGTTTGTGTGTGTGTGCCCTATATATTTACCCTATATCTCTCTATCTGCACACAAACACATGAGTATCATATTCACTGCGAGAACTTGTCTGACTACAGATTAATTTGTTTGGGTTCTTTTGTTTCCCAAAGAGGAGAAAAATGAGAATTTTTAATTTTTAAATTTAAATTTTAATTTTTAAGAATCCTCATGGAAAGAGTCTACAAACTCATCCCTATTGACAAGTAGTGATTGACAATGGTGAATGTGTGTGACCCCAAATTGAGGTGGTAGGGTGGGGGATCTCTGTTGTAACAGAGAAGCAAATCTTAAGCTAAACTGAATGAAGCTCAAATGGCAGAATTTCAGGCATCTGTAGATCAATTAGGGGTGAGGATCTGGGATTGGGGCTACTAAAAGTCACCCCAGATGGATGACTGCATGCAAGGACATGGAGGGATCAGGGGCTCTGAGATCTGGAGTAGAAAGGGCCCCAGAGACCGCTGAGTGGGGCCCTCTCATCTCTAGAATGGAAGGCCGCCAGTGGCTTGCCCAAGGTGGTCATGAGCGTATGGTGACGTCGGAACATGATTCATGGACTCCTTCCTTCCTCCCTTGTCTGCAGTGCTCTGCACTTTCCAAACTCAACGCAGAGGTGGCCTGTGTCGCGGTCCACGATGAGAGCGCTTTCGTGGTTGGGACTGAGAAGGGGAGAATCTTTCTGAACTCACGGAAGGAGCTGCAGACAGACTTCCTCAGATTCTGCCGTGAGTACCCATCTCGTCGTGGCCCTCTGGGCATCCTGCCCAGGAGCTTCATTTTCTGGTGGAGGGAACCAGAGCCCCGAGACTAAAGTCACACAGCCAAGGAGCCACAGAGTTGGGAACCACAGCCCTCGACTCCTGCCCTGGGCTCCCTCCAGAAAAGCAGGTTTAGTCTGTGACCCCAGCTCTGTGTTTATAATGGCTGGGTTTGGCTCTGTCTAACCTTTGGCCCTCAGTTTATTGGTTTCCAAGTGGAACTTTGTGGGGCAAGACACTGTGTAAATAATCTCTCTCTCTTTCTCTTTGTCTTTGTCTCTGTTTCTCTCTCTGTCTCTCTCTCTCTCTCCCTCTCTCTCTGTCAGTCTGTCTCTCTTTTTCTCTTTTTCACTTTGTCTCTCTCTGTCTTTCTGTCTCTTTGCTCTATTTCTCTTTCTCTTTGTCTCTCTGTTTCTGTCTCTCCCTGTCTCTTTCTCTCTTTGTTTCTCTGTCTTTCTGTAACACACACACATACATTAGTAAGAAAAGACTACAACTGCTCAGTCTAGGCTCTGGAAGGGGATGAAGATGACTCCTCTAAGGCACCTCTACCTTGGATGGCGGAGGAGTAATCTTCCCAGACTCCCAAAAAACTGATTGAACAAAAGCTCAATTGTCACAATTTATTCATTGTTTAAGTGGAGAAAACTATCCCTGGGCTGGGGATAAATGCCTTAGTCCCTGCCTTCAAGGAGCTTTCATTCTTTTGGGGTATCAGACATCATTAACCAGCCAGCATTTATTAAGCCCCTACTATGTACCAAGGACTGTGTTCAGGGCTGGGAATAGAAAAACAATCAAACCATCAACATTTCTTTATTAAGTGACATCCATGGACCTGAGCTTTAGGCTCATCTCTTTGGCTGTTGGGGTGGGGGTGAGGGGAGAGGCTTGAGGCAAGCCAGCCCACCACCAGGCTGTCCTACCAGTCCTAGGATGAGATGACGAAGGCCTGCACCAGGGTGGGGGCCGTGTCAGAGGAGAGATCCAAGATGAAGGTAGAACCGACTGGACTTGGAAGATCAGACATGGCGGGGTGAGAGTGAGCAGCTGAGATTGACCTTTGGCTGGGAAGATGGGGGTGGGATAGAAATTGGGAAGTTTAGACAAAGGGAAGGAGAGGGGAATGGCAAAGGTCATGACTTCAGTGTGGGACATTTTGAGTTTACGATGTCTACTAGACATCCAGTTGAAGATGTCCAATGGGTAGTCGGCCACTGGAGATTGGAGCAGAGAGGTTAGGGATGGATAAATAGAGCTGAGAATCATGATGACTGAATAATCTCTGAGAGCTGAGGATGTCACCAAGTGAAATAGTAGACAGAGAAGAAAAGGCCCCAAGAAAAGAGTTATGGGGGTACATATCAGGTGTGACCTGGATGAAGATCCAGCAAAGGAGGCAAGGAGCCGAGGTCACCTGAGTAGTCCTGGGGTTGGGCAGTATACTTATAAAACCCAAGCAGAGCAGAACAGAAGGACGCATCCTTCCGAGAGGGATTTTGACCTTCCAGGTCTCTCTCCCCATCACTTGTCATGGTCTGGAAGGTTTGGGGTCTCCAAGAACTAGAATGCAAATATCCATGGCAAGAGTGACCCCTTAAGCACTTGTCAGCTCATACTTCAACCAAGGGCTCTGGCAAAGAGTAACAGCCTGAGGAAATGGGGCAATGAGAGTGTGGCTGGTTAGAAAGGTTCAGAGGGCATTGGGGCAACCATGGGCAAACCTGAGCCAGAGTTGTGGTCAGAGCTGGTCTCTCTGGAGCAGGTGAGCTTTGAATGAGGATTTCCAGACCTCCCTATCGAAGTGGCCGGTGCTCAGGTTCTCTGAGACTTCTAATACAAACTCTGAAATGGAAAAAGTCACATGGAAAGCGCTGGGGTGTGTGCGCCAGGATATGGGGGTCACGATGCCCATCCTGGGGTGAGACTTGCCTCAGATAAAAGAGGGAACTGCAGAAGCCTGATCTTTGGGACACTGGGCCCCAAGGCTTGGCTACCTGGAGGATAGCACCCAGCAGAGGGACTCCACTGCCCGTCTTCAGTCAGTCAATCAGCCAGTATTTATTCAGCACCTACTATGTGCCAGGCCCCTGTACTGGGCATACCCTCAAGGAGTTTATAGTCTACTAGGCTTCTGTAAAATGAGAGGTGAGTCAAGATGACCCCCAAGATTCATTCTAATTCTGGGATCCTCCATCTCCAAATTTTTGATGTGATCAGGCAGCAAGCATTTATTAAACACCTACTGTGTTCCAGGCCCTCTGCAAGGAGCTGGGATTCAAAGGTAGAAATGGGGCAGCTTACATTTTGCTGGGCAAAGACAAGACGCTTTTGTGTGTGTGTGTGTGTGTGTGTGTGTGTGTAGGTGTATGTGTATATATATATATACATACATCTATATATGTATGAGTGTATCCATATGCAGAATAGGACAGCTAGGTGGATAATACAGCTAGGTCTGGAGTCGGAAAACCCTGAGTTCAAATCCAGCCTCAGATAATTACTAGCTGTGAGATCTTGGGCAAGTCACATACTTTTTATGTTTATGATCTGTTTACCTCAGTTTTCTCATCTGTAAAAGGAGCTAGAGAAGGAAATAGTAAAGTACTCTATTATCTTTGCCAAGATAAATGGAATCACTGCGTCTTCTGCTCTCTGAATCTCATTTCTCCGGCTCTTTATGGGCAGGATACTGTAGTTGGGGGGGGGGGGACGGCACTGGCAGTTTGGGGCCTCAGCAAAGGTTTGGGAGAGAAGCTGGCATTTGTCTCCCCTCCTTTGCAGAGGTGAGGTGGGGGGCTACGGGTGTGGAACGCTGCATGTTTTTCAGTAGGTTGGTTAAAATTGCTGACTGTTTTGACTCCACTTTTTAAATTCATTATAAGAGCTCTCAGGGAGGGAAAGGGGGAGAGATACTGCAGGGAAAAAGGAAAGATAGGGCAAAAGATATTGGGGTTTTAGAAATAAAAATAAAGATAGTGTTTGAGTTCCATGGAAAGGGCATGAGGGATTCTATGAGACAAGAGTGAAGGGAGGGCCGCGCAGGAAGAGGGCACAGCTAAGGCAAAGGCCGGAGGCAGGAAATCCCATTTGGAGTCTCCTAAGTGAGGATCAATAAGAAGGCTCCTTTATACAGTAGAGTTCATGAGATGGAACAGTTGTAAACGGAGGTCAGAGCCAAGCCGAGGGGTCTCTGTTTTATCCAAGAGCCATTAAAGTTGATTGGATGGGGCGATCTTCCCCCGGTACCTCCACACTAAGCTCCCTCCAGTCTGGGTAGCCCTTATTACGAGGGGCCGGACAGTTTCCCGGGTGGTCTCTGCAGGAAGGAGATTAGTAACAGGACTGGTTCCACCAGCATCCTGAGGAGAGACCTGGTCACAGTATCTTGGGCTGAAGAGCCGGAAAAGACTCTGGGGGCCATTGAAGTTGTCTGATCCCCTCACTTTCCAGCTGAGGGAACTGAGGCGAGGGAGATGAAACGGTCACACAATATGGCAAGCGGCCGTTAGAATGGAGCCCCAGGTTAATCCTAGAAAGAGAGGACTTGGGTGGGATCTGCAGTCAGGGCCAGGCCGCCCTCGGCGTCCCTCCGAAACGCCGCTAATCCCGAGGGCCCGTCCAGCTCCGACATTCGGCTTCTCCGATTCCATGAAAGCAGGAGCACCTGCCTTTGAGGAGCCCAGCTGCCTGCCGCTCTATTTATAATTCCCCTGGTCTATTTGAGGCTTGCGGCTGAGAATGGCTCTTCACAGTCTCCTGCTTGGATGCGGGCACTTGTGGGCAGCCCGGGGAGCTGTGTGGAGCCAGCCTTGGGCCAGACGGCAGATCCCCGGCTTCCTGGACTCGGGCTTCCTCAGAGGGATGACCGAACGTCCATGATTCCCTTGAATGAATGAATTCCCTGTCCCTGCACCCCAGCTCAGCCTGACAGGAAGGGCGTCCTTTCCATAAAGAGATGGAGAAATCAGACTCAGAAGGCAGGCTTAATTGATATATCCACAGATAGTCTGATTATATGACGCAATAAAAATAAAAACAATAACTAGCATTTATTTAGCACCTACTATGTGCTCTGTGCTAAACGCTTTAAAAACATTATTTCATCTGCTCTTCTCAACAACCCCATAAGGTAGATATGCTTATTATCCCCTGTTTTACCAATGTAGCCAGGGTCATATGGCTAATAAATGTCAGAGGCTGAATTTGAACTCAGGTCCTCCCAGCTCCTAGCCCAGCACTCTAACTACTGGGCAGCACCTAACACAGCACTAGGAGATTGGAGATTGATCTGAGTTCTAGTCCTAACTCTAATGTTACTCTATCTTGTGACCTTCCTGAGCCTCCGTTTCTCTATCTGTAAAATGACAACACCAGGGTAGAGGGTGTCTAAGGTGCTTCCAGATTTAGTTCTAACATCCTGTGATCTTAAGGTGTAGGTGAACTCGGTTCCCTTCCTTGGGCCTCAGTTTCCTCCTCTATTAAGAGAATACTGGAAAGTATTGAAAATAATCAATCACTCAACCAACATTTATGAAGACACCAGAATTAGGTCTGAGGGTACAAATGCAAAAATGAACTCTGTAATTCAATAAGCATTTATTAGGCACCTCTTCATTTCCCCCAGTAGATTGACCCAAAGGGAATGCCCATTCATTGGGGAACTGCTAAACACGGTGTGATACGTGAATATACTTTCTATGCCATAAGAAATAATGATTCTTGCACATGTTTAATCTATATTGGTTTGCTTATGGTCTGGGGAAAGGAGGAAGAGAGGGAGTGAGGGAGGGAGAAAGATTTGGAACACAAGATTTTGCAGGGGTGAATGTCAAAAGCTCTCTCTGCATGTATTTTGAAAGGTAAAGAACTATTTTTTAAATTTAAAAAGATAAACGTTTCAAAATTAATTTAAATGTAAAATAATTAAATTAATTAAATTTTAAGAAATAATGATTCCACAAAGAATGCTGGGAAGACTTATATGAACAAATGGGAAGCAAAATGGGCAGCAGCAGAAAAGCAATCAATATAAAGATGACAGTGAGATGAGATGAAAGAACAGCATCCTGGGAACAAAGTGAGCACAGATTAGCCAACCTTGGCTTCTGGACAAAAGAGGAGGCAATATGAGCTTTTCCCTTCCTTCCCTGCAGATGGGGGAATACTGTGGGTGAGGACATGGCCAAACTCTGGACATGGATGTTTCCTTGAGTTGTTTTCAAACACACTTCCTCCCTTTCTCTTTTATTTATTTATTCTTTATTCTCTTATAAGGGTTGGCTCTCAATGGGAGGAAGGAATATAGAAGGGAAGGAGATATGGAAACCAAAGAAAATAATGAATAAAAAAAGAAGGAAACTGGAGGAGCCTAAATGTCCATTTATACTCCTCCTTTCATGCCATTTTCTTCCTTTGTGATTCAATTCAAAAAGCTTTTATAAAGTGGCTGCTCTGTGCCAGGCCCTGTGCTGGGTGCTTGGGGTACAAAGACCAAGATGAAATAGCTCCTGCCCTCAAGAAACTTATGTTCTACTTGGCAGTGGCTCCACAGCCCTCCTGAGGGGTTTCTGAATATGTTTCAAGGAAGTGTCTCTGAACTTGAAAAAGGGAAAAAATGCTTTATTTTCACTTATTTTTTGCTTTCTTCTATAATCCCATGGGTTTTATTTTATTTATTTAAAATTATTTTTTTCCAAACAGAACAATAAAAATGCTCTAAAACTATATTGATATGGGATCTTTGGGTTTACAGAACTTTATATATAAGAGCTGCTAGGGAATCAGATATAGAGCTGTGAGAGTGCTATGAAATTTAAAGTGTTGATCTATAAAGAAAAATAAAATTAAAATATTATTCCAAGAAAGAGTACGTAGGCTAACCGAGGAAGCTCTGTATCAGTAAACACGTTAAAAAGAGACAGAGATGGGGAGGGGGGGAATCACAGAAATAGGGACAAAGAGATTGAAAGAGAAAAAGAAAAAAACAGGATGAATAAATAGAGAAAAGGTCAGACACACTGTAATATGAGTGTGGTGGATGAGACCTTAAGGTCACTTCAAAGTTATTTTCAAATCCCATCTCTGACTAATGATAGCCTTTGATGACTATGGGCAATAAATTGGTTAATTTATCTCCCTGACCCTCAGTTTCTTCTTCTGTCAGACGGGGGGAGTTAGACGAGACAATTTCTAACTGCCATTCTGCTCAGTGATACTGTGACTGGCACCATGAGAGTACCAGGACGAGTATTCCAGCGGACATACAGGACATACATCATATGGCTAAGATTCTATTTTTAAAATTATCGACATCTTTTATTTTTACACCAGTCACATTTTCCAATGTATCTCTCTCCGTCCTCCTCCCAGAGAGCTATCCTTTGTTATTTTTATACTTTAGTGTGCTATTTTTCCCCAGTTTCATGTAAAAACAAGTTTTAATATTTGTTTTTAAAACTTTGAGTCCCAGATTCTCTCCCTTCTCCCTTCTTCCCACTGTGAGCCATCTTTTATAACAAAGAATAAATAAGAGGAAGATAAATCAGTCCAGAAAAAACAAAATATAGAATCTGACAGGATATGTACAGCATTCTGTACCTGTAGTCCCCCACCTCTGCTGATGACCACACCAGAAAGGTGCTGAGCTGCTTTAACAGAGGAAGTTCCCTCATCGGGGAGTTCCCCAAGCTCTTGAATTTTCAGGCCCCCTCCCCTCTTCAATGCTCGGAGACAGGAGAGTTCCCTATGTGGCTTCATTGAGCAGCTCCTTCTGACTAGACCTGCCCCGCTCCCCCATTGGAAGACCAGACGTGGCTGGATGAGACAGAAGAAGGCTTGCTTTCATTTTTTCCACAAAGATCCTAGCGGGTCCCGCCTGGATTTATTTATTTTCCAATTTTTACAGAGTGCAGCCGAGTGAACTTTTTACCCCAAGTCAAAGCTTTGGCAGGGGAGTCTTGGAAAATGGCATTCTCCTGTGGTAGGGACAGCCCACAGCCATGAGCACAAATAAAACTCCTTCCTTCCTTTGACCCTGTCGGGCTCCCAGGCGTCTTTCCAAACTGTGCTTCGTTAACCTTCCAATATGACCTTGAGAGGTAGGGAGGCTAAGTGAGAGCTCTTCATCTGAGCTGTTACCTACTACCCCAGTGGCCAGCTGGGCGGGTGATGGAGAGGTCATCCCTGGTGACCACCATCCTCATTAGGAGATGTTCGCACATCCAATAAAAAGGGGATGCTGGGGACCGGGGAAATCTTACCAAGATTCTCTCCTTTCCAAAATTAATGATTGTTTTTAAAACATGATGCTGAATTTAGTAGAAGGAGCAAGGGATGTACGGTCTGGAGACCAGGGTTCTAGTCCAGACACAGAAATTTATTAGCTGGGACATGACTATAGAGGAGTGGTTAATTTAACCTCACATCTGAGAAATGGGCCAATATTGCTTCCATTTCCCACCTCGGCAGGAACCTTAGAGCAGTGGGAATAATTAAAGGTATTGCAGTGTCTATTTTGTTTTGTGTTGGTCCAAACCTGTAGTTTTATCAGGTGATTTTGATAGTGAGGAAACTGCCCCCTTTCTCCCAATGTAGATCATCATCTTCTCTACAACCGAAAAGATGCTTAAGGTTCAGACAAGTTAAATGATTTGCTTTCCAGAGGTCAGAGGTCTTCCTGGCTACCTCCTATTTTAGACGAATAAAGCTGTAAAAAGATCCCCCAAAAGATTATTCCAAATCAGAATCAGAATGTTAGAACTGGAACTAAAAGGAACGCTATAGAGGGCAGTGAGTCCATTTTACAGATGAGTACACTGAGGGAAAAAAAATAATTTCTCCAAAATCACATAAGCAGTTCTGGGATTCAGACACAGGTTTCCAGATTCCAAATCCAGTGTTCTCTGCACTATCGTGAATCAGTTAGTAAGGGTCTAATAAATGCCTGCTGTGTGCCTGAAGTGTATTCTAGCATTACTTGCAAGAAGGGGAATTCAATTTAGAGTGGGTTGACTGACTTTGGATGCCATCCATGGGGTTTTCTCTCCCCGGTAACTAAGGGCTTCCTTGTAAGGTTTTTCCACAAATAGCCTTATTATTCGTATTTTATATTTGTAGCTCAGATGCTTGGTCTGTTATAATCATTTTCTTTTTAGTTGTGGTTCCTCCTCCCACGTAGGCATTTTTTAATATTAAATAGGACAGACCGATGTGAAAAACAGGGTCCCCACAGTCCAAATAGCTGAATCTCTCCTCTGCCCACCTTGTCGCGCCACCTTCTCCTTTCCCTTAGGGATTTAGGCTCATAGCTTTCTCCTGGCTCTCCTGCTTCCTATCAGTTCATCCAACATAGCCCTGCTAAGAGAACTTCCCAAAAGGATCCACATGTGCAAAAGGATTTATAGAAGCTCCTTTTGCAGCGACAAAGAATTGGAAATTGAAGAGATGCCCAATAATGGGGGAACTACTGAGCAAATTGTGGTATATGAATGTGCTATGAGAAATAATGAGCAGGATGATTTCAGAAAAGCCAAGAAAGGCTTCCATGAACCGATGCTGAGTGAAATGAGCAGAACCAGAACACTGTACAGGGTAACAACAAGATTGTGTGATGATCAATTATGATCCACTTAGCTCTTCTCAGCAATGCAGTGATCCAGCACAATTTCAAAAAGACTTGGGATAGAAAATGTCATTTGTGTCCAGAGAGAAAGTTATGGAGACTGAATGCAGATCCTTGTTTCTTTTTTTCTTTCTCGTGGTTTTTCCCTTTTGTTCTGATTTTTCTTCCCAACATAATTCATGTAGAAATATGTTAAACATGATTAGATATATTTGACCTATATCAGCTTGCTTGTTGTCTTAAAGAGGGGGAAAGGAAAGGAGAGAGGGAGGAAAATTTAAAATTTAAAATCTGACAAAAATTGAATGTCAGAAACTATATGTAATTGGGAGGAAAATAAAATACTATTAATTGGGGGGGAAGAAATGTATAGGAGACATCAGCTAAAATATATTTGAAACATTTTGGCAGACAAAGATGAAAATATTCTTAACATTTAAAAATAAATAAATTAAAAATAGAGAAAGAAGAGGGAGAGAGAGGGAGAAACTTCCTAAGCTATCGTGTCACTCTTTTGCTGATAAACCCTCAGTGACTCCCCATTAGTTATGGACTTTGCTTTAAACTTTGACTCATCTTTCCTCCTTTGTGAGATGTGTACTCCAACCAAACATGACTGCTTACCTTCCCTACCCTACTTCTATATTTTGCTCATGCTTTTTCTGCTAGCAGTCATTCAGTAAATATTTATTAACCTACTATGTGTCAGGTTAATATCTCTCACTATATTAAGATTGTCCTTGTCTCTATGCTGCTTTCCCATCCATTGTCTTGTTTGAGCTTGACTAAGTTGTATGGAGTGGGCAGGAAAAGGGTTATTATCCTCCTATTATAAGTGACAAAACCAAGGTTCATGGAGATTGCACCTCCTCCCTTTACTCAAAGGGAACTAGGTGGATGAATCTTGCAGTTAAAAAGATCTGTATTCAAATCCTGCTTCAGATAAGTTTTGTGACCCTGAGCAAATCACCTTATTTCTGTTTGTCTCCGTTTCCTCATCTCTAAAATAGAGATAATAAGCCTCAAAAGATTATTGATAGAGGGGCAGCTAGATGGCACAATGGATAGAGTACTGGCCCTGAAATCAGGAGGACCTGAGTTCAAATCCAGCCTCAGATACTTAATACTTCCTAGCTGTGTGACCCTGGGCAAGTCACTTAACTCCAATTGCCTCAGCCAAAAAAAATATATTATTGAGAAGATCAAATATAAAGTCCTTTGCAAATCTTAAAGTACAAAATAAACACCAATTTTTGCTATTAATTTCCACTGCTGATATTTCTTCCCATTTTAATGGCTCTCCCAGAACTCCTTGAAGATGGTGTTTTTGATCTAAGGTCCACAGACCCCTTAGAAGCTTGGAATGGGAAAAATTCGTTTTATTTTCATGAACCTGTAAGTGAAATGTAGCCTTTCCTTTAGTTTTCCAATGATGTGATTTTGAAAATCAGGCCCTAGTTCCCCAGAAGAGCTGACAGGTGAAGTGAAGAGTCCCTCCCTCGCCTCAGGTGTGGCCAACCGCCTTCTCCCTCGTATTTGTGGGAGTTCAGATGTCAGATCCATCTCTTTGGAGGAGGACTGTCTGTTCCACTGTCTCTTCATTTCCCTTAGGGGATGTTAGAGGTAACCAGACATTCCCTCTACAAATGATCCAAGAATTCACCGTGCAAAGAACACAGCCCACAAACCAACTGGAAACCACGACAGTCTTCTACAGTGGCCTGAGGCACCTGGAGAGAAAGCAATTTTTTTCTGGATCCTATAGCTAATGGGTGCCCAAGACAGAATTTGAACCCAGGGCTTCCTAACTGTAAATAAAGAAAAGTTAAGGAGTTAACTCTTGAAGGCATCTCACTATCCCTTTAGAGAATCATAAAAGCAAAAGCCTGGGAGAAAAAGACCTCCCTCCTTTTTTTACAAAGGAGGAAACTGAGGAAACTGGATTCCTCCTGGTCATTTAGTGAATCAGCAGAAGAGTCAGAGTGTCCAGGTGTCCAGAGTCCCGGGCCTAAGTGCTCTGTTAAGTCATGTAGGGAAGACTGATTGGAGGGGAAATCAAGGTTGGAGGGACCGGGAGTCCCTAACTGGAGGGATGGGGCAGCCCATTCTCATTGTAGCTTCTTGCTTTTTGTCTTGCAGGAGGGCACCAGAGAAAAGAACCCGAGGTGGAAATCCCCAGGAAGGTCCGGGAGTGCAACCGGAATGCTCAGCGGGTCTCTCCAGACCAGGGCTCGGATGTCTACCTCCTGAGGAAGATGGTGGAAGAGGTCTTTGATGTCCTTTATAGTAAGTCCCTTTGTGCCTCCCCATGGGGATCTCTGTGGAAATGGAGCTCCTCCAGTGGCTCCAAGGGACACTTTTGCTGAGATAGTCTGGATGTGGTTGCCACAATCCTGGAAGGGCCTTCCTTTAACAAGTTCAGGGAGTGACTGTCACTTATCCAATGGGATCCCTTCCCCCCTTACCACTGGGCAAAAGTCATAAAATCTCCAAGAGAGAAAGAGGGAGCCTCAAAGGGATCTATGAGATCCTAGATTTAGAGCTAGAAGAAACCTCAGAGGCCTTCAGCCTACTGATTTTACAGGTGGGGAAACTGAGGCCGTGAAAGAGAAAATGACTTACACAATGTCACACAACTAGTAACTATCCTGTTCTCTTTTGACCATACTACATGGCAAAGACCATATATTCCAACCCCTCCTTTCTACATCATCCCCGTGTTATCTGGCCCTTTTTTTGAAGACATCCATTGAAAAGGGAACTTCCTTCCTCCGGAGGCATCCATCCCATTTATCAATAAGCCTCGTGACTAGGAAGTTTTTCCTTATATTGAGCTGAAATGTGCTTTCCTTCATGCTCTCCTGGCTCAGCACTCTGCAGCAAAGCAGAAGAGGCGTAATCTCATTACTCCCATGTACTCCATCAGTTCTCCCCTGTCCCCCATGTCTGTTCTTCTTGAGTAAACATTGCTACTCTTCTGTCATTCGGGTCATAGGGTTCACTTTAAGGGGATTGAGCTAGATGAGAAGTAAAAGCTGGGTGCTCTTTTCTGGAGCCTTTTTTCCCGGCAAGAAGATAAAGTAGAATCCCTGGACAAGTCCTGGGCCCTTCAGGATAGACCAAGCTGGTTTGGGGAGAGATTTTCTGGCCCTGCAATCATTTCATTAAGTAATGGGACTAGATGAAATGAATAAAATCTTAAGAAGGAAATGCAGTCAGTCAGTCAGTCAACTAACAAGCATTTATTAAGCAATTACTGTATATCAGATAGTGTGCTAAGCTACTGTAGATACAAAAAAAAGGCAAAAACCTATTCCTTTTCTCAAGCAGTGTACAGTCTAATGGAGAAGATGGCACGAAAATATAACAAACAAGATATCTATAGAGTGTGAAAGTAACTGGAGAGAGAATGGTATTAGTAGCTGGGGAGGATTCAAAACAGTGTCTTAGTAGGATTTAAGTTGAGTCTGGAAAGAAGCCAGGGAAGCTTCCCAGGTGGAGGTGGGATCAGATTATTCCAGGTTTGAGATACATTCATTGTAAAGTAATGGAAATGGTGGGTGAGAGAGCAAGAGAGCCGTAACTCGGGAACACAAGATATACCAAGGCAGAGAGGTGTAAGAAGACTGGAAAAGTAGAAGGGGGCCAGCATAGAAGGATTTGGAATATCAAATAGTGGATTTTGTGTTTGGTTTTTGAAATAAAGGACATTTATTGGAGTACCCATGGCAGAAGAGTGATGGGGTCAGACTTGCCGTTAGAGGAGTCTTCTTGGCAACTGAATGAAGAACTGATTGGAATGGGGTCAGGCTCGAGAAAAGGGGCCAATTTCAAAGTGATTACAGCAGTCCAGATAAGAGGTGATGCAGACCTCAGCTAAGGTTATAGCTGGAAGAGTGGAGAGAAGGGTGTGGGTACCAGAGATGCGGTGACAGTAGAAATTGGCAAATTGCATATGGTGGGATGAGTGCAAGTGAAGGATGAGATGGAGGCTACAGACCTGCTTATTAGGAGGAAGGTGGTCCCCTTAACAGTGAGAGTGCAAAAGGAGAAATACTGAGGGCCTGGCAGGAATAATGAATTTTGCTTTAGACGTGTTTTAGATGTCTTTGGGACGTCCCATTCAAGAACTCTAGTGGGCAATTGGAGATGGCCGTCATATCATATCATGTATTATCACATCACAACATATCATCATAGAACATTATTTATGTCATATCATATCAGGCAGTTAGATAACTCAATGAATAGAGCATTGGGCCTGGATCTGGCTCAGACACTCATTAGCTATCACTGTACCTCTTAATACACTGGAGAAGGAAATGGCAAACCAAGAAAACCCCATGGGCAGAGTGGTCCATAGGGTCATGAAGAATTGGACGTGACTGAACAACAAAAATATTATATTACTTTACATTGTGTGATATTACACCATATCATAATAGCTCAGAAAGACGAGGGCTACAGGTATAGAACTGGGAATCTGCATAATTGAACTCACAGAAGCTGATGGAATCATCAAATGAGACGGGGAAGACTGAAAGGAAAAGGTGGCTAAGGGCAGAGCCTTGGGGGGAGCCCATAGTTCGAGGGTGTAATCTGGAGGATTAGGGGGGGTGAGAAGGGACTCGTCCAAAAGTAGGAGGAGAATCAGGAGAGAACAGTGAAAGGGAAAGGTAGAGAGATGGTCAGAGTCAGCATTGAGGAAAGGCCATCAGATTTGGTGATTAGGAGGTCACTGGTAGCTTTGAAGAGAGCAGATTGGTTGAGTGGTGAGATCAGATCCCAGATTTCAGGGGATTTAGGAAAGAGTGGGGAGGGAAAGTCGAGGTGCCTGTTGTAGTTGACTTTCCCAAAGAGTTTAGCCACAAAAAGGAGGGGAGAAATGGGACGATAGTTATTGGGAATGATCAGATCAAGGGAAGATTATTTTTAATGATGGGAGAGATGGTACATGGACAGACGTTGATGTTTCCGGAGGAATCAGGACAGTGATCATTTACCCCGTCCTGGCCCCAGTACTTGGTGATAAAGTCACATTGAGTGACACTGGCCATCTCTGTACCCAGGCTTGGGCCAGGCTCTTTGGAAGATGAGCTGGTGTCTGCCCTCGAGGGCCCTATAAACTGTGAGACAGATGAGATGTGTGCACACAAACCAGTTAGAGAACAAGATGGCGGCTTCTTCGTATGAGAACACTTTCTCTGAGTTCAGAGGAACATAGATCTGGAACTGGAAGGAACCTCTGATCATCTAACCCAACCCCCCAATTTTACAGATGAGGAAACTGAGGCACAGAGAAGGGAAGGAACTTACTCAAATAAGATGCAAGGAGGTGAGCAGTAAGTGGGAATTGGAGGGTTCTTTTGGAATGAATGAGAGATATCTTGGTGTAGAAGATGAAGAAAAAGGGAATGAGGGGGGCCACTGCCTGAGCATCCTGAGATGCAGCTTGAGTTTGGTTTGGGTGCCATGTGCAAAAGGAAGCTACTCTAGAGTCTGGAGCAGGGGCATGCCCATTTTGGCCTTTGTCCCTTGGCCCCCTGTGGGAGTGGTAGCACTCACTCTGAAATTTTCTTTTTCCCTCCCAATTGATCTACTTCCCCACAGAGCCAAGTACCTTCTTCTAAGGGGTTTGGGTCATAAGGACATCCAGTCTTGGGCTGGACACACAAATGGGGCTTGCTATGATCTTCTCACCCTGCACTGGGGCAGGAGCACTGGCACTGAAGGCTGTCGCTAGCTAGCTGTGTGATGCTAGACAAGAGGCTTCACCTCTCTGGGGTCTCTCTACCCATCCCTCCGTAACATGAGGGAGCTGGACTTGTTGATCCCCGAGATCCTTTTGGAACATCGTGATTCAATGATTTCTACACAAAAAGCAGGTTGGAGACTCTTGTTGCTGATTAAACCAAAGTGTTATCTGGCCTGGAGAAGAGAGAGGGGGGAGAGGGGCAGAGGAGAAGGGAAGAAGGGAGTAAGGAACAAAGGAAGGAAGGAAAAAAGGAAGGGAGGAAAGAAGGAAAGGAAAGAAAGAAGGAAGGAAAGAAGGAAGGAAGGAAGGAAGGAAGGAAGGAAGGAAGGAAGGAAGGAAGGAAGGAAGGAAGGAAGGAAGAAAGAAGGAAGGAAAACTCAAAGGAAAGAAAGAAACAGAGAGAGAGAGAGAGAAAGAAGAGACAGAGAAAGAAAGAAAGAGAAAGAGACAGAGAAAGAAAGAAAGAAAAGAAACAAAGAAAAAGAGAAAGAAAGAAAAGAAAGAGAAAAAGGCCTCAAAGGCAGAGCCCACTTATTGGTGCACGTCACACCCCATTAGGCTGTGCACTGAAGCGTCTCCCCAGGCTGCTGGAATGACTGAGGACGCCAGGAGGGCTGGAAACTTTGGCTCAATCAGTTACAGATACAAATGAGTTCTCCCTTCCCAGCCCCAATCTGGGCTTCCTCCTCCTCCCCCCCCCCCCCCCCCTCTCTCTCTCCCTCACGTGCGCACACACACACACACACACACACACACACACACACTGACACACCTGCACACATACTCACACACCCTCACAAAAGTGGGGGAGGGAGGCAAGATCCCACAAGGAATCAGTGCCCTGTGCCCAGGAGTGCTGACCCCTTTCTCCAGCTTTGTGGCTTGGTCCATCATATGTTAGACTAAAGGAGAGGCCAGAATGCAGGTCCTAGCTCACTCCCAGCATCCCAGGCTGGAGCTCCTACTTTCTCTCCCCACTCTTCTTTGTTTCCTCTCTTTCCTCCTTCTTTCCCTTTTCCTGTTTCTCTGTCTCTCCCATTAGCTCAGTGCCTGGCACATAGTGGGTACTTAATAAATGTTTATTCATCTTTGATCCTGGCACACAGTGAGTACTTAATAAATGTTTATTGATTCTGGCACACAGTAAGTACCCAATAGATGTTTGTTGATTATTGATCCTGGCACACAGTGGGTGCTTAATAAATGTTTATTGATTCTGGCACACAGTAAGTGCCCAATAAATGTTTATTGATTATTGATCCTGGCACACAGTGAGTGCTTGATAAATGTTTATTAGTTGATTATTGATTGATTGACACCAACCTTATATTCCCTCCCCCTCTCTCCTTCTTTCTTTCCTCTTCTCTCCATCTCTCTCCTTTCTCCAGGTCTCTCTCTCTCTCTCTCTTCTCTCTCTCTCCCTGATCCTCTCTGTTGTAAGACTATCCTGTGTGACCTTGGATAAGTCAATTCAGCTCCATAGGTCTCAGTTTGCTCATCCATAATATGAAAGAGTTGGACTTGATTGCTTCTGAAGTTCTTTCCAACTCCAGAGCTCTGGTCCTGCAAGCCTCCCTCTGCCTCAGTTTCCCCATGTGTAACTGAGGAACTTGGACTGGGTGATTTCTGCAGTTCCTTTCAGCTCCAGAGCCAGTGTGCTTGCCCGCTCCCGTGCGTCTCTCTGATCGACTCTCTGTATTCCGCCCCTGATGGTTTCTTCACCCTGGGGTTGGGGGGAATGGGAAGGAATTTGGCTTTTCCCGGGTTCCTTCCAGTCCCTTAAAACAGCTCCGGAGAGCAGGAGGCAGCACGTTCGGGGCTTCGGCCCCTCCGTCCCCTCCCCAGAGGTAACTTGGGGGTTATTCAGCTGTAAAGTATGTGGTTCCCCAGGGGGCTTGTTAGGTCTGGTTCTCCCTGGATCTTGGCAGCGGGAGCAGAGTCAGCAGACGGAGGATCAAGCCCCGGCGCCCCAGGCACCAAACGGCTCCTTGTGGCTCTGGGCCCAGCCCAGTGTTGGTGGTCCCCTGTGGCCCTAGCCCTTCTCACCCAGCAGATCCTCCCTTCCCCTCCCTGCCTAGGTGAGGCCCTGGGAAAGGCGAGCGTGGTACCTGTGCCCTACGAGAAGCTGCTGAAGGAGCCTGGCTCACTGGCAGTGCAGGGACTGCCTGACGGCCTGGGCTTCCGGAAACCATCGGACTATGACCTCAAGGCCCTCATGGCCATCCTGGAGCAGAGCCACCGAATTCGCTTCAAGCTCAAGAGGTGAGTGACCCCCTGGGAAAGGGGGACCCCAGTCTGGAGGGGGGGTATCCGTGTTCCCTCAGACTTTCTGCTTCAGAAAACTCATGGTTTTCCAGGGAAGACATGGCACCTGTCCACAGGGAGTCCCTAGTCTGGTGAAGAAGACATGGCCTTTCTCTGTTGGAGGAGGTGGGAAAACAACAGCAATTCCCCCAAAAAATCCATCTGGAGGCGCAAGTTTCTGTAGCATAATCGGTGTCCATAAAGGCACAGTCCTCCAAGTCAGAGAAGGCCTTCTGGGGCAGGTCAGCTAGCTTGGGATCCGATTTGGAAGGAGTTGCCAAAAGGACCAAGGTGGGCCTTCTGGGCAGTACCTGTGCCCAGGGACTGGGGTGGGAAGAAGCACACAGACTGTGCAGTGAAGCTGAACAGGATGGTTCGGTCTCAAGAAGACAGCAGTAAGACTGGTGAGAAGAGGGTAACATGGGCAAGATGGAGAAGACCGAAACCCAGACTAAGGGGTAGCGGTGTGATCCTACGAGCACTAGGGAGCCACTGCTGGCTTCAGAGCAGAGGAGAGGAACGTGAAATAATTTACGTGGAGAGAGAGAGAGAAACACTTCAGTTTTAGAAGAGCAAATGTCCCATTCGTGGCAAGATGATAGAATTAAAAGACTGCTGGGAGGGAGAGGACCTTGTTCTATCACTCTCCAGGTGTGTGGACTTAAACGAATTGCTTTCTTTGTCTGGGTGTCAGGGTCCTGTAAGGGAAGAGGTTAATACCCTCCCTGTCTGCCTTCAGAGGATAGGGACAGGGACTGGACCTGGGATTTCATTTATAGAGGGAATTCCTGGGTGAGGAAACTTTCTCTAGCTGGGCAAGTCTGTACCTTCTCAGCAACTCTCCGCCTTAGAGGTGCTAGAAAATCCCAGAGCTAGTGACTTTCCCACAGGATGTGTGAGACAGAACTTGAATCCGGGACTTCCTTTCTCTCCATCTGCTTTGTCAGAGGATTGATTAGTGAAACATACAAAGTTCTCCATCGGTATGAGTTCTCAGTCTCTGTCACTCTCTTAGTTTTTCTCTTCTTTCTTCCTCACCACCTCTCATTTCTTCCCCCAACTCCAGGCCACCAGATGACAATGGACGGGACTCCAAGTCCAGCGTGGAGCTAAACTGCGTCTCTCTGTTGCCTAAGGGGCCCCGGGACTCTGGCCTCAATGCCCAGGGCCCCAAGTCCACTTCCCAGGACCCATCAGCCTCCTCAGCAGCCATGACCAACTTCTTGTACAATGTCTCCCTATCTAACCATGTCGCCATGGACCTCAAGCAGGAGGGCCCGACCAACCTGCCCACCGCCACCGACCTCCTCCTGGCTCGCCCTGGCGGAGAGCCCAAGACACCAGGTGCCCAGGACTTCTCTGAATGCTGTGGTAATTCTCTAGCCTGTCCCCCACAAGGCAAAGATGGAGGGGAGTGGGGATAGTGCCTCAGCTATCAGGACCTTGGAGAGGAACACTCAGAGACTGGAAGCACAGAGAAGATGCTAGCATTAAAAATAATAATGTTTGCACAGTGCTTTATATATCTTATCCTATTAAATAATAGCTTACAGTTTCAGTGTGTTAGGAACCTTAAAAGCCATCTAGTCTGATATCCACCCATTTTGCAAATAAATGAACTTGGACTCAGAACCTTTAAATAATTTGTCCAGGAGACAGGTTGTGAGACTCCCTCGTCTCTCTTTCTGTATCTCTCTTTCTCTCTGTCTCTCTCTCTCTGTCTCTCTCTCTGTGTATCTATCTCTCTCCTCTCTATTTCTATTTCTCCTCTCTGTCTGTCTGTTTTTTTTCTCTCTCTGTGTCCCTCTCTCTCTCTCTTTCCCTCTCTCTTCCCCTTCCTCATCCTCAGTTTCTCCTTATCTACTGGCTTTTCCCCTGTTGCTTACAAAAATGCCATCATTTGATCTGACATTTCCTGCTTCCTGGTGACCCAGTATTCCTCTTTCCTTTTATTGGTAAATGCCTAGAAAAAACCATTTACATTGGATACCTCCATTTGCTGTTTTTTCACTCCTAAACCTTCTGCAGTCAGACTTCTGACCTCATTCCTCAACTGGAATTGTTCTCTCCAAAATTACCCATGATCTCCTAATTGCCAAATCTGGTGGCCTTTTCTTAATCGTGATCCTCTCTGATTTTTTATTTGTAGCATTTGATATTGTTGATCACTAAGGACACTGATCTCTCCTGGTTTTTCTCCCATCTATCCAACTGCTCCTTTTCCATCCCCTTTTGCTAGTTTTTCATGCCCCAAGGCTCTGTTCTGTGTTCTCTTTTCTCACTATATTCTCTCAATTAATGATCTCATCCATATTTATAGGTTCAGTTGTCATCTCTAAGAAGATAATTCTAAGATATGTACATCCAACTCTAATATTTCTGCTGATCTGCCTCCAACTACCTGTTGGACATCTCCAACTGGATGTCCCCGAGACATCTCAAAGTCAACACAATCAAAAGAGCGCTCATTATCTTTCCTTGAGCCCTTTCCCCTTCTCAGCCCCCCTATTACTATTCAGGATACCACTGTCCTCCCAGTCAGCTTAATTCTTCAGTCTCACAACAGATATCCAGGCTAGCCATGTCAAACTTCCTAGTATCTCCTGTATGTACACCATTGTCTCCACTCATCCATAACTGTAGTCCTGGTTCTCATTTCTTGCCTGATCTGTTGTACCAGCCTTCTAATTGGTCTCCCTCACTCCACTTTATCCTTCTCTCAGTGACCAGCATGATTCTCTAAAATGTAGATCTGTCACTCGTCCCCCTGACAGAAGTAGGTCTCTCAGCTCCAGAATCAAAGGTAGTCTTTTGCTTGACATTTAAGCCCCATGTAACCTGACCACTTCCTTTCCAGACTCATTAATCCCATGTTTTCCACAATCTAGCCACCATGGCCTATTGAACATGACCCTCCCCCATGCTTTTTCACTGGCTCTTCCCCATGCCTGTCCCTCACCTCTACCTTTCCTTTAACTTTGCTCCTTTTAATATTTATCTCAAAAGTCTTCTGCTTTCTACAAGAGGCTTTCTCAGTGCCCTCCCTCCAGTAGTACCACTCTGTTTCTTTCCATCTATATATTTCATATATACCTGGTTATTTGCACGTTGTCTCTCCCTTTAAGCTGTGAGATCCTTGAGGGAAGGGCCAACATTGGCCTCTCCTTGTATTCCCAGTGCTTGCCACAGTGTCTTTCAGGTAGTGGGCACTTAATGTTTGTTGACCTCCTGATTGACCAAAGCTTGAAAGGAGTTACTTGATGAAGAATCCATGGAAATCGTAAAAGACAATGAATCAGGGGGTCTTCTAGCTACTCTGTACCTTGTCTTCCTCATCTGTAAAACTGGGCTAGAAGATCTCAAAGTCCCCTTTAGATACTGTTGTTCCATGATTGAAAGGGAAGGAAAACTGGCCCTCATCCCACCTCCCTTACAAACGTGCTGGGTGATGCTGATCCAAATGTTTGCCTGCTCTGGGCCTTGGTTTCTCATTCTATAAAATGAGGTAACTTCTGAGGTCCCATCCAACTCCGGCTGTCTCGTATAGGGGAGAGAAACAGCTTAGAGGTCAGACAAGTTTTACTGTGTTCCTCCTTTGTGTCCAGCCTCTTGTTGGAGGGAGAAGGACAGAGAGAGGAAAAGGTGGGTCTCCTTGTCCCAAAGGAGTTCGAAGTTTAGTTAGGGCACAGACATAGTCCTGTTATAAGAAGCCTGCAACAGCTAGGGGGCACAGTGGATAGAGCACCAGCCCTGAAGTCAGGAAGACCTGAGTTCAAATCTGGCCTCAGACCCTTAACACTTCCTAGCTGTGTGACCCTGGGCAAGTCACTTAACCCCAACTGCCTCAGGGGAAAAAAAAGAAGAAACCAAAGGATTCAATTTAACAAGTATTAAGAATTTATTGTATGCCAGGCAGACACTGTGTAAGTACTTGAGGATGAAGAGATAGAAGACATGTATCTGGAAGCCTCGGACAGAAATAAAACAGCCCCCTCCCCCAAGGAACTTATATTCTAATGGGGGAGGGGGAAACAACAGCACCTACTGAGAAGTAAATGCCCCTAAGGAATTTCAGGCAGATGGGAAGAACAAAAATATCTGAGAGGAAGAGGAAGATCCCCTTGGAGAAAGTGGTACTTGAGGAGGGAGTGTGCACCCAGCAGGACATACAGCCTAGGCAAAAGCCCAGAGGTGGTAATTATGTTCTGCAGGACTAACATCCAGGATGCTAATTTGGCTAGGATGCAGAATTGTGTGAGGAAGAATAAGGGGAAACAAGTTTGGTAAAAGAGACTGGAGGCTTCTTAACGAAGGACTTTAAAGACCAAAGAACAGAATTTGGCATTGGATTCAGAGACAAATATGGTGCCCAGACTTCTTGGTCAAGGAAGTGACGTGATCCACCTACCTCCCAAGATGGGAGTAATGATCAAATGAGATAATATTTATAAGCATTTAGGACAGTGCCTGGTATATAGTTGGCACTTAATAAATGTGTATTTCCTTCTTTCCTTCCCCCTCTCCCTGTATCCCTTTCCACTTCCCCCTGTCTAGGACAGAAATCATCAGTTTCCGGTGGGCCTCTCATCCAAAACGTGCATGCATCTAAACGCATCCTCTTCTCCATCGTCCACGACAAAACAGGTAGGATGGAGTCTGTGTTCTAGGAGCCCGCCGTTCAGCGGGCATCTCAAGGCAGGCCCAAGGATGGCCCCGAGGCAGCTGTAAGTCAGGGCCGCCATTCCCTGGCTTGTGTGAGTGGACAGACCAAGAAACAGAAAGCAGGGGACGTCTCTTGCCAGCAGAGAAGGAGGGATTGAGGTTCGACCCAAAGAAGAGCAAATATACATAGAAATCTGAAAGTGGAGCAGGAGGGGGGATGGCTAGCACGGACTCGGGTTCGAATTCTGGGCCAACACTCACTAACTGTGTGATCCAGGCTGTCCTATAGCTTCCCTGGGCTTCGCTTTTCCTCTCTGTGACATGAGTGGAGGGAACTAATTGGTCTCTGAGATCTCTTCCCCTTCGTGGGGCAGAAATAGGGTGGGATTTGGCCCAGACAGATTCGAGGTGTCCCCCAGGTTGAGATGCTGCTGCAGAGTTTGGGGAGGGAAGAGTTGGCCCAGAACTCCTCCCAGCCAGGCAGCTCTAAGGACCTAGGACCTCATGGACGTGTCCTTGGTGAGACCTCCCAGGCTCCCAGAAGCACGGGGAGCCCCTGTCCTCTCTCAGCCCTTACCCTGCCAGACTTGGGTTAATATGACAGCAGAGTGGCAGGAGACTCCCATTCTGACTGAAGAGGGATGGAAATGCACCTTCCTTTCTGTGAAGAAATGAGACACGACGGGCTCCACCTGGAGCCGTTGCTGTAGCTGTACGAGAGGCGGCTCATTGCTAAGTCGGAGAGTGAAGAACCATCTTTCTAAATGTGGGACGTAGCCAGGAAGGAGGGAAGGACAAGAGGGCCGTTTTTCCCAGTGCCCATCAGTTCCTCCCAGAGGAAACCACCAAGCCCAGGAAGTCACTCCCTGTGATCCAACCCTCTATTTTCAAGGCGCCGTTCAAAGAAAAAGACTGCGCCTTGATCCCTGCCCTCTGGGGGCCTCTAGTGTAGTGGCGGTGCCGTCCCGTGGAAGGCGGCCCAAGTAAGAGCATTCAGACCTATCCAGGGCTGGGGAAAAGCCGTCAATGAGATCCCATGGAGAACGCGCTTGGTAGAGCTTGGAAATGTTAGCTCCAGTTGGGATGATTATCATCACCGGACTCGGCCCTTGGGGGGGGGAGGAAGTGCCTTAACTTGTCACCGAGTGCCCTGCCAGGGCTTCCCTGTCCCGTCAGTAAGCATTGAGGGCCCCCTGATTACTCTGGGGAGGCTTCTAGGAGCGGGCAGGAATTCCAGGAGTCATTTGATTAAGAGGACAGCAACATCTGGGCTAAATATGGGCTTGTTGGCCACTGGAGGGAGAAGGGGGGCATGGGAAGAGAGGGACCGCGGGGCCGTTTGACATGATGGAGAGGCTCTGACTGGCTCCTGAATCAGGAGATGGGAGCAAGTCCTGACTTTGAGTCTTTCTCTGTGTATAATCTTGGGAAAGGCGCTTTATCTCCCGGACCGCATTTAGAGAATAAGAAGAGTGGACTAGATAGTGGCTAGTTCCTCACCAGTGATCCTGTAACTTCAGTTATAGGAAAACCCTTATAACCTCAGTTTTCCTCATCTGTAAAATGAGACAGTTGGGCCGAAAAGCTGCCGAGGCTCCTCCCAGCCCAAGATCTAGCTTATCCTTACTCATGTCAGTTATAGAAGGATCTCTTATAACCTCAGTTTTCCTCATCTGTAAAATGAGACAATTGGGCCAAAAAGCCCCCTCCCAGCCTAAGATTTTGGGTCCTCTCAATAGCATATCGCCACTGCCATGTCATTATAGGAGGATCTCTCATAACCTCCGTTTTCCTCATCTGTAAAATGAGACAGTTGGGCCAAACAGCTGCCGAGGTCCCTCCCAGCCCGAGCTCTAGCTTAGGGTCACTGCCATATATATGGCGGCCCTCTAAGAGGCCAGCGAGTGGCCGGCTGCTTCCTTGAGCTCTCTCTCTGTCTCCTTAGCATTGTCCCCGGGAGAGGTGGGTGCAGGGCGGATGGGGCGGTAAGTCAGAGGAGCAGACACATCTCTGATGACACGGGGGACACGGCGGAGCCCAGGAAGCGCATCCCTCAATGGATCACGCTGCCCGTTGGATGGGGGAGGGGGATGCCGCCCGGCACCATATGGACACGTCTTATTTCTGATTTTTTTGTTTTGATAGAGAAATGGGACAGTTTTATAAAAGAAACCGAAGATATCAACACCCTGAGGGAGTGTGTGCAGATCCTGTTTAACAGCAGATATGGTGAGTGGGAGTTGAAATCCCATTATGCAAACGCAAGCCCGTGTTTTGCATATCATTAAGCTGCAATCATTTTTGTTCCCTAACACGGCAGCAGGAGCCATATGCTGGAGCACCCCACTCTTTCTGCACGGCTGCCATCACCGCTCCGACTCTCACCACGTCTCGGGAAGGTTATGTCAATATTTCCCTTCCAGATCCCGCAGGCGGAGAGATTGAGAACTGGGGCCCAAAAGTGGGCGGGTGGAGCAGGGGGGCTGGGGGGGCCAGCCAAGGGCCGGCCCTTCTTAGTGCCCGGGGGAGGAAGAGGAAGCTGCGGGGGCGCAGGTGGCCCAGGAGAGCCGGCCCCTGGCACCGGGCCCAGGAGCTTCTCCCTCTACCGGCACATCCTTGGAAGCCGCCATTTTTGCCGACTTTGTGGATGACATCCTTGGCCCTGGGGAAATTCTGTCCTGGATCTGGGCAACGGTCCTCCCGGTCCAGGCTGCTTGTGGGACTCGCTAGAGCGATACGAGTGATCCTTCTGGTTCTTCCGCTCTCCACGAGTGGGGCGTAGGGCCTGGGGTGGGTAAAGACTTCATGGGCTTGGGCAGTTCCAGTTCTCTGCCCGCTCTCCGTAAGCTCCCTCCTTAGAGCCGCCTGGGGCTCTGAGGAGGGATGGGCCTTTCCAGTCTCCCAAGCCGGAACTTGAACCTGGGTCTTCCTGGCGTAGGGACCAGGTCTCTTCCCACTGTCCCTCCCACATTGCCTCCCACCCACTGCCACGGGACTTTGTGCGGCTTCCTTCACTCTCCCGATGCTCAGTTTGAATAATAATCCCAGCCCTGCCTACCTAAAGCAGGATCGGAGGGAGAATGAGATGCTAGATGGAAAGCACTTGGCAGTGCACAAAGCCTTGGGTAAATGCGCGCTATTTTTATTCTGTCAATGTGAGTGATGGTGAGGAGGATGGAGGCGGCCATGGAAGGCCATTCCCGAGGCGGGGAGACTGGGGTCCGAGAAGGCCGGAGTGCGCAGTGTGGTCCCCTGACTGTGGGCCGGGCTTGGACCCAGAATCGTGGTTCCGAATGCGCAGGATTAGAAAGGAAACCCACGGCACGAATATGATGATTAAAATAGCTTTTAAAACCCAAGTACACAAAACATCCCCACGTTTAAAACCCTCTGGTTTTTAGAGGATGAGGTCCTTAGCTTGCCATTCAAAATCCTCCAATAATTCAGTTCAATCAATTTTTATCAACCCCTTCCACGTAAAGGTATCTTATTAGAGAGCCCTGGATTCAAATCCTGTTATAGGACCCATTGGCTTTGTGACCTGGATCTCAGTGCTCCCAGGGAACGCTGTAAGAATTCCATATACCAAGAAAATCAATCAACAAGCATCTATAAAGGACCTACTGTGTGTCAGGCCCTGTGCTAAATACAAAGATCAAAATGGAAACAGTTCTACCTTCCTAGAGCTTCCACTTTGTCAGAAGGGACAGCATCCCTCCCTGGAGGGCTTTAGCATTCAAGGAGTGAATGAGCTAAAAAGCACTTATCAATTGGCTCCTCTGCGCCAAGTGCTGGGGACACAAATAGAAAAGCTACCCAGCCCCTGCTCTCAAAGAGCTCACTCTCTAAAAGGGGGGTCAGCTTTAGGGGAGATGGGAAAACCAGGCTGTCTGGAGTGTGCAGTTGCAGGGCAGATGGCAAGGCCCAGCGATCCACCATTTTTCTGGAGATACTTATCCCATTGCCTTCCAGCTTCAAATCCAACTTCAGTCCCTTAGAAGTTGTGTGAGCTTGGACAAGTCACTTAACCTTGATCTGTAAGTTGGGGATAATAATGGCCTCCACCTCCTGTGGTTGTTGTGAGGATCAAATGAATTAATATTTGTAAAAAGTGCTTAACACAGTGCCTGGAACATAATAAATGTGATATACATAGTTATTATTATTGTTATACTAGAATACAACTTCTTAAATCTTTTGAGGAAGGGAGGTCATGGACCCTTTGACCATTCAGGGAAAGCTCTATGTCCCTTCTCTGAATCATGTTTTTAAAATACCTAAAATAAAATATAACTTTACCAAGAAGATAAATTATGTTGAACCAGAGATGATATTCTTAAGGGGCTCCCGATTAGAGTGGTTGAGTAAAAATCCAGCCAGTGCCACAAGTCAGGAATACTACCCAGAATCCCATCATTTTTACATTATCAATATAATAGAACCTGCCCCCAGCATTGTCGAGGGAGGAACAAAAAGTTCCAGAGCAGAAAGCCTGGGGTGATCAGGAAAGGCTGCATGGAGGAAGAGGAGGAAGGAAAGAATGGGGAAGTCACAAGAGGTCTGGAGTTGGAGGGAGAATAACCAATTCTGCCGCTTAATTCCTGTGTGAATCAGGCAAAGTGTCTGAGTCTTGGAGGAGGTTGGACAAGCTGGCTAATCATCTTCCAGCTCTCAATCCTGGGTATCAAAGGATGAGTAGGATGGGGTGAGATGGAGCCGAGAGATGATCCAGGGGAAGAGGTGGGAGGAAGGAAGATGCAGCAGGAATCCTGAGCCCATGAGGACCCCAGGAGGCCGGCCTGGCAGGGGCAGAGGGGTACATGGCACATAGTGAAGGGCAAGGGTGGTCAGTTTTCTCCCCTCCCTCCAGCTTTCCTGGTTCCCTTTTTCTTTGGGAGGGAGGAGATGTTGATTTTTATCATCTGTGATCACATCCTGGGGCTACTTCCACACATCTGGGCGGAATCAATAATATTTATTTAGTCCCTACTAAGTGTCAGGCAAGTGCTAAAGCTGAGGATGCAAAGAAGGGCAAAAGGCAACCCCTTCTCTCAAGAGTTGTCTTATGGGAGGAGACAACGTAGAATCAGTCTTCCTTTCCGTAAGCCAGATCCAACCTGTACCCATCATGTTCTGTCCTTTGCCCTGTTTCTCTGTTTTTATGTCGTTTCCTCCCCCATCTCTGCCCCTATTTAGGCAGCTAGATGACTCAGTGGACAGAGTGTTGGAGTTGGAATGAGGAGGACCTGAGTTCAAATCCAGCCTCAGACACTTACTAGTTGTATGATCCTGAGCAAGTCACTTAACCCGGTCTACCTCAGTTTCCTCACCTGTAAAATGATCTGGAGAAGGAAATGGCCAACCCCTCCATATCTTTGCCAAGAAAACCTCAAGGACAATATGATCCATAGGGTCTTGAAGACCCAGACAGGAGTGAACAATAACAACAGCCCCACCCCCATGAGTAGAGAGCTCCTCGGGAGCAGGGACTGTCTTGTTTCTTGTTTTTATAAGCCCAGCAATCAGCGCAGTACCACCATGTTTTAGAGCTGGGCTAGAATTTGTCCAGATGGCCAGTCTTCTTGGTCCGGAGCAGGCCCCTGATGAGACAACACTTCTCCCAACTTTGTTGCCTTGTCTGAAGCTTCTGATCTTGGAGGGCTGCCTCACACAGCCATTGCCTGTGAGACCCAGGGCTTTCCTGCCTTGGGCTTGCTTGCTTTCTGTGCTGCCTGTGCATAGAGGGAGGTTATTAAACCAAGCTTTGTTTCACTGCATTTTGGACAGTGCTCCGAAGGAGCAAACGCCTTGGCTTTGAAATTTACATCTTAAATTAATTATGTACCTAAAAAGAAAAGCCAATTCGACATAATTCAAAAGAAATTTCCCTTGCTCTCTTTTGGCTTTCCATGGCTGAGCTTTCACCCCTGTTCCTTTCTTTCCCTTCTCCCCAAGAGCCATCCTTTATAACAAATCATTTTTAAGAAAAAATACAAAGAATAAGAATACATTCAAAAGTTCACGTACAATACTCTGGGTTCTATTCTGTCCCTGAAAGGGCCCTTTTTATTTGGCGTTGGTTAACTTCGGAATAATCAAATGTGTTCTTTAAAATCTCCGTCCTGGAGGGCCTTGAGTGCCGGCTTTGAGGAGCAGGAGCTTTCCCCTCTTAGGCAGGGGAGTCGGGGGATAATCCTGGTTCAGGACCAGCCTCCATGGGTGTCTCACTCAAGACTCAAGATGGGGTGTCGTGGGGCTCCCCAAGGCTGTACCAGCAGAGCATAAACTTCTTCCCTGAGAAAGAGGTTTTGAATGGGGTCCAAGTGGGAGACTGGCCGACTGCGGAGAGATTGATCCGCCCTGGCTTGGCCAATAGGTGATGAAGGCGGGCAAAGAGAGAAAATGGCCTTGAGTCCTGGGTGGCCTGCCCCCTTCTGTCTCATCCCAGGTAGTGACCCAGGGGCCACAAAGGGAGGCGAATACTACCCAGAATCCCATCGTTTTTACATTATCAATATAATAGAACCTGCCCCCAGCATCGTTGAGAGAGGAACAAATAAAACATATTGATCAAGTTCTTTGCAGAATCTTAAAGTGATGTTTACGTGTGAGCTACTAAACTCTGTCAGGAGATGAAACCTAAAACAGGAGGCTGCTCAAAGACACTGGCTGCCATCGTGGCATCTGGAACATGGGGGAGGGGTCTCCTATCATGGGGGGGGGTTCCCACAGGCAGAGAACAGTACTCTCGTTGGACCCCATCATAGAATGTCACAGAACCTCCCCGATGAGATCCGTTACTGGGGCAGCTGGGGGGGGGCAGTGGATAGAGCACCTGAAGTCAGGAGGACCTGAGTTCAAATTTGATCTCAGACACTTCCTGGCTGTGTGACCCTGGGCAAGTCACTTAACCCCAATTGCCTCAGCAAAAAAAGGAAAAAAAAAAAAAAGAATTAAAGTTACTAGTTACCTAAGTGTCAATGGAGAGATGTGGGGAATAAATAGATTGCTCCCACCATCGATAATTAATTTGCCCCAGAAATGCTCCACAAGAGATGGTCAGTGAGATGGATGGAGGGAGAGGAAAAGGAGGCGAGCATCATGGAGCTGGAGGAGCTTGTGCATGAGTTATGGCTACAGAGCACGGCTCCTTTGGCATCCAACTGATGCCAGAAGGGAAGACCCCTGAGAAGGAAGGACTTAGGAGGGCACGGACGGGCCCCTCAGGATGCGCTCGCATGCGGTTAGGACACAATCCAGACCACTGGACAGAATGGCCACAATCACGAAATCAGTGCCATCCGTTGGCGTGGGCAGCCACCCTGCAGAGACCGTGCCTCCATCAGAGCATGGCAGAAGCAGGGCTTCTGAAGCAGCTCTGGGTGGTCCGCAGTCCAGGTGTGGCCATCATCCTTCCTGTATGGCCGACAGAACCGAGCAGGCCCAGAAAGGCCCAGAGCCTGTGGATACCAGAGCCAGGATGCCAGTCGTGGGCTTCTCGGCTATGAGACTCTGGGTTTGCCACAGCACGGCCGCCCTCCGCTATCAAAGCAGGAGCTTCAGAGGCGCGAGTGACCTGCTGAATGGGCTGAGAAAGGAGAAACGGCGGTGGTGAGAACCCAGGCTAGTGACGCAGCAGAGGAACGGCCCGTCCCTGAGATTGCAGTGGAAGAACGGGCGACCGATTGGAGGGAGAGGGAAGAAGCAGTCACGGATCTGAGCTTTCATAGTCGCCATTACCGCCGCCTCGGGAGTTCCTGCTCCCAAGAAGGACGCCAGAACAAAGCGCATCGTCCCTTTGCCCAGTCCGCTGAGGGAGCCACGGAACCGAAGGATGGGGATTGGCAAATGGAGGGAGAGAGAGAGAGGAAGAGGAAGGACAAGGAGGAGGACTCAGGCTGAGGAAGTCAGAGACAACTCCCGGCTCAGAGAAGAGACGCCAGGAAAACTGACCAAGCCTCTAGGCCCGACTACCGGGGCCTGCAAAGGCCGACTGCCCCCCCCCCCTGCAATGCACCAGATCTCTGCAATGACAGATACGCCAGAGCCAGCCTTTAAGTTTCAGCATAAAAATGGCCCTTCAGAGCCCCCATGGAAACCGTCGTAGAGGCTCTCGTGTTTGCCGTGTTGTCCATTGTTGGGAGCTGTCTCCTCACCGGCCCTAGTTCTCCTTTCTTGGAGACGTTTTGGGGCAATTCCCGGTCCTTTACCAGTCTGGTGCCACCTGACCTGCGGGTGCTTCTCACCAGGGTTTGAAGGCACAAAAGGTCACACAGGAAACTAGCTCTGTTGTGTGTTGGAATTGTGTGTGCGCGCATTGTGCATATGTTACATATGTGCATTACATGTGTCTGCATGTATAGCATGTGTATGTGTGTGCTTGTGTTGAAGGTGTGTATGTATATGTACATACCTTACATGTCCATGCATTATATGTGTATGTATGCTTTATGTTTGTGTTGAAATTGTGTATGTATACACACATTATATATGCATGCATTACATGTGTGTGCATGTATAGGTATGTATGTGTGTATATTGAAGCTGTGTGCATGTATACATATACACACCTTACATAGATATACATGTATTATATGTGTCTGCATATATAGCATATGCATGTGTGTATATATGCTCATGTGTATATTGAAGCCGCGTATATGTATGTGTACACACTTTACGTGTCCATGCATTACATGTGTGCGCATGTCTAGAAGTCCGTCCGTGTGCTTGCATGGGTGTTTACACGCACACACACACGCACACGTGCGCGCAGCTGTACGTGCACACGTGTGTGACCGCGCAGAACGTGTCGGGTCTGGAATCGGGAAGACCCATCTCCCTGGGTTCGAATGTGACCTCCTGCGTTTGCTAGCTGTGTGACCCTGGGCGTGCCACGTGGCCCTGTTGGCCTTGATTTCCCCACGTGGGAGCGGCGCCTGCTTTGGGGACTTTGCCGAGAAAGCCCTCCACGGGCCGCGAAGAGTCGGACTGAACGGCAGTGACGTTGCGCATAGAATAAGTCACGCCCAGGTAAATGCGTGTGCCTGTATTCCCCGTGTACGTGTCCTTGTACACATAAATGATCTCCAGAGGCGCGTGGGCCCCTGCGGCTGACTTCTCTCTC
>JAJPUD010003812.1:36289-50769 GCA_023553655.1 Myrmecobius fasciatus
GTCCCCAGAGTGGGAGCGCCGCCGGCGGCCCTTTTTTCCCTCCAGAACGTTGGGGCTGGGCAGGAAGGAGCGGGGCCGCTGCCGTCCTCCGGGACGCGTCCTCCATCCTGTCTGAAGAACCCTGAGCTGGCCGTCGGAGAGCCCGCGCCGCGGCCACTCGTTCAAGGCTTGGCCGGAGAGAAACGGGGAGAGAATGAACGAATTAGGCCCCAGTTACACCTCTGCCATCTAGGCCAATCATTTGTTCCTTCCTGAGCCTCGATTCCAGGAGGCAGCATGGGAAACCAGGGTCCAAGCTTGGGTCTTGGGCACAGAGTCCGCGATGAGGGACTTGGGGCGGGTTGCAATTGCTGGGGGCCCCCATGCCTTTCATCTTGGACTTTTCTCTTGGAAAATAGGCCTTCGCAGGTGACTCGGTGCCCCTGTTACCGAGGCCCCCCCCAAGTCTGTGTCCTTCCTGGCCCGTGAAGCTTTGGGCCTTGAGCAGGATGTAAGCTCCTTGAGGGCAGGCCCTGGGTAACTTTCCCCTGCATCCATTCTCCTCCCCGAACCTGCCGCCGCCGTGGCAGATGCTTTTGCACTGACTGGTTCCCGTTCCCTTCCAGCCGAAGCCCTGGGCTTGGACCACATGGTCCCCGTCCCCTACAGGAAGATTGCCTGCGACCCCGAGGCCGTGGAGATCGTGGGCATCCCGGACAAAATCCCCTTCAAGCGGCCCTGCACTTACGGCGTTCCTAAGCTGAAGCGGATTCTGGAGGAGAGACACAGCATCCATTTTGTTATCAAAAGGTACAAAGCACAGCGGGGCTTCCGTGGGGCTGAAGGGGGGAGCCTGGGGCAGGGGATCAGCCTTTGTTTCTTATTCTTCATCGTGGTACAGAGGGCACTACCCTGGTCCAATGGGAGCGCGCTGAGCGCGAGATCAGAGCACCTAGGTTTGACTCCTCTGTGACTTGGAATGAGTTTTCTCTGTTTTCTCACCTGCAAAGTGACGCTGTCAGACAAGGGGTTCTAGGAGCTCTCCCTGTCGCTCCGTGATGTCACGAGGTGGCCCGTGCTCTCCGAGATCGGGAGATCAGAGCATAAGCCGGCTTCTCCCGTGAGCTGGCAAGGGGCCCTACGTGTAGGCCCGGACCGGCCCAGCTGGTCAGGAAGGGCCAGGAGCAGGCTGGTGCTGAGGAGGTTCCTTAGCCGTGACTCCCAAAGGCCCAGGCCTGGTGGGGGCTACGATCCGTACCGAGTGGGGGTGACCCAGATGAATGACCTCTAGGGACTCTTCAGCCTTCCTTGGCCAGGTGCAGCAAGCCCAGACTTATTGTTATTATTATTTGAAGGTTAGAGTCGGGAGGTAAGGCTTAGGGAGAATAGATAGGGAGATGAAAATTACCTAGGGCCTGCCCTCAAGGAACTTACATTCTGCCCAAGGTTCCAAGTTTCATGGGCCAGGAAAAAAACAGACTTGGGGGGGGTCTCAGTAACAGGGACCCCGAGTCACCTTGCCAAGGCTTCTTTTCCAATAAAAAAGTCTAAGAATGGGGCAGCTAGGGGGCGCAGTGGATACAGCACCAGCCCTGAAGTCAGGAGGACCTGAGTTCAAATCTGATCTCAGACATTCCCTAGCTGTGTGACCCTGGGCAAGTCACTTAACCCCAATTGCCTCAGCAAAAAAATAAGAAATTAAAAAAAAATTTTTTTTTTAAAGTCTAAGATGAAAGTCATGGATCCCCAAGATAAGAACCAAGCTGTTGTGAGGGTATGACCAGTCCATGATAAAGTGCCAGATCTGGAGTCAGGAAGCCTCCTCTTCATAAGTTTGAATCTGACCTCAGATACTTATCAGCTGTGTGACCCTGGGCAAGTCACTTAACCCTGGGTGCCTCAGTTTCCTGATCTGTAAAACAAGCTGGAGAAGGAAAAGGCAAACCAATCTAGTATCTTTGCCAAGAAAACTCCTAAATGAGGTCATGAAAAAAAATTTTTTTAAATAAAACATAAGGTCACGGAGGGTCACATGACTGAAACGACACAACAGCAAGAGCAGATGGCAGGGTGGGTAGAGCACTGAACTTGAAGTGAGAAGACCTGGCTTTAGGCACTTAATAGCTGCAGGACTCTGGGCAAGAAACTCAACCTGTTTACTTCAGTTTCCTCAACTATAAAGTGGAGATGATAATAGTCCTTACCTCCCAGAGTTGTTGCGAGGACCAAATGAGATAATAATTGTAAAGTGCTTAGCACAGTACCTGGCACATAGTAGGTGCTATGTAAATGTTAGCCAGTTCAGTTCAGTGCAGATTTATCAAATGGCTGCTTGGAAGGTGTCTCTATAAAGTGAAATAATATTCATAGGGTGCTTAGCACAATACTGCATATAGTAGGTGCTAAATAAATGTTTAGATTCTCTGTGTGATCCTTTGACCCTCAGAGACAGAGGTCCCCAAACCTAATCTTCCCCCCAACAGGTGAGGAAAACTCAGCAAATAAACATCAGTGATTAATAAAGGCCAGGAGTTCTCAACCTAGGGATCATGAACTTGTTTTTAAAAATAGAACAGTATTTAAATATTAATTGGTTTCTCTTGTCATTCTATATTTTATTTTATGCATTTAAAAATTTTATTTTGAGGAGTCCACAGATACCACCAGACAGCCAAAGAGTTCCATCATACTAAAAAGGTTAAAGTCCTCTGATTTAAATTGACCTTTTCTTTTCTTTCTTTTTTTTTTCTTTTGCTGAGGCAATTGGGGTTAAGTGACTTGTCCAGGGTCACACAGCTAAGCAGTGTTAAGTGATTGAGACCAGATTTGACCTCAGGTCCTCTTGACTTCAAGGCTGGTGCTCTATCCACTGCACTATCTAGCTGCCCCTAAATTAATCTTTTCAAACAGTCAATTCACTTACAAGTATTTATTAAACACCTACTGTGTGCCATATAATATATATGTGTGTGTGTGTGTATATATATATATATTGTATGTAACATATATAATTACACATATATATACATGTAAACATAAAAGTAAGATAGAACTTACTCTCAAGGAGCTTACATTCTATCAGGCAAGATGACATAGTCACAGTTAAGTCAATACAAGATGTATACAAAAAGTGAACTGGGGTGGAGTCAAGAAAGGCCTCATTTTACTTACTTTATCATTAAAGAAAGGGAAATAAAAAAGGGGACGGGGGCAGGGACTTGCTTAATGTCACATGGCTGGTGAGTGGAAAAATCAAAAGTAGAATGCAGGTCTTCAGCCTTTCAGATCTTTGTGCATTTATTAAACACCTCTTGATATAAAAAAGGCAAGATGCAATCTCTGTCCTCAAGGAGCTCCCAATCTAATAATAGAGGAGACAACAAGCAGACGACTGTATAAGTGAGATATGAACAAGGCAAATTAGGGGGATCTCCAGGGGAAGGGGTTAGGAAGGCCTTCTTGCCAAAAATTGGGCTCTGAGCTAAGACTTGGAGGGAGCCTGATTATAAAGGGCTTTGAATGCCAAGCAGAATATTTTATATTTGATCCTGGAGGTCATTGGGGTTCATTAAATAAGGGGTTGGTGAGAGTACGTGTGACATGGTCAGACACTTTAAGGGTTTTTCTTAGGCTTTTTCATGGGGTTTTTCTCAGGTTCTCTCAAGAAGGACCTTCAGATTTCCTGGAGACCGAGAGTTCTCGATCAATAGAAAAAATTACCCCTAGAATGATTTCAATTAGACTTAACAAATAGCTGTGAAAACTCCATAAGGATTTTGTATTCTTTATTTTTTCTTTATTTCTTCTATTTACACTTACCGGTGCATATGGCGTTTCCCTTGATAGAATTCACTCTTTGATCCAGAGAGCAGAAATCAGTCGATTCTTTTTGTATCCCCAGCACCTGACAGTATCTGGCACATAGTAGGCACTTTATCCATCCCAATAATTGTTCATTGATTGATTGGTTACTTCTTAACCTTTAGAATCACTGGGCAAATAAAGCTAGAATTCCCTTAAAGGCCCTTCCAGGTCTCATATCCCATGAGGTCCTCTTGCAGGTCAATGGCCTGAGGCCCATAGAGAGCATCGACTCAGAGATCTAGTCTGGAAGGGACTAGTCTGAGATGAAGTGATTTACCCACAGGCCCAGTCACGGTCATAAACACTGATACAGACCCGGGAGGGTCGGATGATTTATCCAAAATCCCACTGCTGGTTGGTGGCCAAATTAGGACTTGAATCTAGCTCCTTTGACTAGATAGTCAACTCTCCATTGCCCCACACTGCCTTTTAGGTCAGGTCTCGTCCTGCTTGGAGGCAGGGGAATGAACTCCATGCATGTTGTGGTAGAACTCCGGGCCTGACGTCAGAAAGAGAGGATTCAAGTTCCTCCTCAAACCCTCATGGTAAATCCCTCCCCTCTATGGGTCTGTTTCCTCATCTGTAGAATGAGGGAAATAGAGTTAATAGCTTCTGATCCGAGCTTCCTTCTGATTAAATCCATGAGCCCAAGATCAATGGCATCTGTCTGGACCATGCAGCCAAATCCCTCTCTCAAATCCAGGCGTCCAAAGCACCCCCGAGCTCCTGGGATCCAGCATGTCCACCCCCCGCACCCTGTTTCCCTCTGTGACCAAGAAGAAGAAGGGCCCTGGGAGCTGGGATTGCTGGAACCCCCCTTCCCCTGTGCCTGCAGATAAATCAATCAGCACATAAATAATAGAAAGGCCATTGGATGCTGGGAAGCTCTCAGTCCTGGTGGGGAGGGAGCCGAGCAGAATCCTCAGAAAGAAAACTGATTTCATTGTGACTCCCTTCCTGAGCTGGTGCTTTCATATTTAATCGAGTGTCCGCAGGTGGACAACAAAGAGGCCCCTGGGTGGGAGGCGGTCGGCCCGCCGTGTCCAGACAGACTTTGCAGCCTGATCAAAGGCAAGCTTCTTCTCCTCCACTCTCCCTTTAAGTGGCTGATTTTGCTCGTCCTTTTAGAGCTGGCATCCGTAGCCTCAGAGAGCCCTTAGGTGCTATTGTCCAAGGCTGGTGGGGCCTGAGTCCTGACGGTGACTGGCTTCTTACCTATATAGTAGAAATGGCTCTGTGGTCAAAGACCCGGGTTCTAATCCTGCCTCTTTCATTTACACCTGAGTGACTTTATCTCTGTCCCCTCATCTATAAAATGGGAGGGTTCCTTGGCGGCCCCCGAGTCCCTTCTCATCTCAGCACAGGGAGCCCAAAAAACCATTTCAATAAGTCTGCCACATACAAAGCTCCATGGTGGAGGCCCTAATAATGAAACAGTAATCTTCTGGATAGAAGCTGTAACTTTATTGATCTAGGAGGCTCCCAGTGAGGAACTGTTTCATGACTAACAAGAAAAAATAAGCATTTATTAAGCACCAACTATATGCTAAGCATTTTACAAATGGTCCCCCTCTGATGCCTCCAAAACCTGGGACCCTTAAAAGATATTCCAGTGAGACTCATCCAGTGTGTGGGATGTGTGGACTTGGCAGTGATCATGTGCTCTCTACCTAAGGGCCAGGCAGCATGTTGTAATGGTTAGCGCGCCATACTTAGAGAAAGCAAGCCCTGAGTTCAAATCCCATCCCTGGTTCTTAGGCTGGACAAGGAGCTTCCCGTTTCTGGACCTCAGCTTCTTTTTCTGTAAAATCACAGGCTGTGGGGTCCATTCGGGCTCAGCGTTCCTGATCCTACTGTCCAGTCTGGCCGAGGCCAGAGGGGCTCGCCACAGGGAGGTGGATTTTTCAGCCCGACAAAGTCTTCTATTTACAGTATCTTATCTGAGCTTCACAGCCACCCTGATCGATAAGTGCTGTGGATATTGTTATTTTCATTTTCCAGATAGGGAAACTGAGGCCTAGAGAGACTAACCCATGACCTTCCCTACAAGTCTGGGAGTTAGATGCTGTTATTATCCCCATTTCTTCAGCCATTTTCCAATCATATCCAACTCTTTGTGACCCAATTTGAATTTTTTTGGCAAAGATACTGGAGCCTTTTGCTTCTCTGGCTCATTTAACAGATGAGGAAACTGAGGCAGACAGAGTGAAGTGACTTGCCCAGAGTTTAGTAAGTATCCAAGGCTGGATTAAACTCAGGACAATTAGTCTTCCTGACTCCAGGCTGGTGCTCTGGGCACTATTACGCCACACAGCGACCTCACAAACCAATCAAATTTCCTACAACTAAAACTTATTCCTCTCAGGCTTGGATCCAGTTGGGAAACAAACAAGACATGGGTCTTCATCTCTCTCTGTGGTCATCTGGAAATTAGGGATAACAGGAACGTGGAGAGCTTTAATCTAAGAGGTCCCTTCTTCCAGCCCATCCTTGGTTTTACAAGTGGGGAAACTGAGGCCCAGACTAATTGGCTGGCCCGGGAGCATACAGCATGATCTGGATTTGAATCCAGCTCCTGTGATCCCCATATCAGCACTCTTGGGCTACCCTGGGCTCACATTAGTTAATAGATGCCAAGTGTTGGGTAAAGTTTAAAGAACTTTATAAGTGGCTCTCGGGATGATGGAGTTACCCCTCCCCCTCTGCAGTCCTCCTTGAGAGGGTCCAGCCCTGGGGAGCCCCTTCCCAGGATCCTCTCCAGCTCCACTCAGGCCTTTCCCGACCTGTGCTCCTCTTTCCTCCCCCTTCTCTCCCGTCTCCCATGTGGGTCACACTCAGGTTTTTGGTTACAGTCAACAAGTCTTAACCATGAGTCCTGCTGTGTGCCCGGTCCAGGGCTAGACAGTGAGTCAGCAAGCATTTATTAAGCCCTTTATATATGCCAGGACACTGTGCAAAGAGATAGAATCCCCACATCCTCCTGTCCCTCCTCTTCCTCGCAGTATGGGCGTCACGGTGGCCTGGTGGAAAGGGCGTTGAACTTGGAATGGCAGGCCCGAGGTCCAGTCACAGCCCTGCTACTTCCAGAATGACAGAACTTCAGCCCTACTTAGCTACTAAGTCCAACCTGCTCATGAAAGGAAGCCCACCCCCCCATCCCCCATAGCTCTGCTCTGGAGGTTTAAGACCCAGGTTCATATCTGCCATGGAGGGAGCAAGGGTAGGGTCAACTAGGGGTGCCACAGTGGATGGAGGGCCCTGGGGTCAGGAAGACACAGTTCAAATCCGACCTTAGTATCTGAGTGTCTCTGGGCTTGTCACTTAACCGTACCTCAGTTTCCTCATTTGTAAAATGAGCTGGAGAAAGAAATGGTAAGCCAATCCAGCCAAGAAAATCTGAAATGTGGTCACAAAAAGTTGGGCAGGACTGAAAGGCCTGAACATGGATCAGGTGACCTTGGGCAAGTCCCTTGACCATATCCCATTTTTCTCCTCTAGGAATAACAAATACTTAAATTATCTCCTCAACAAATTTGCAGCAAAGGACAATAAGCAGTATATAAACAAGGATTAGTAGTCATTCTTTTTTCCTTTTTCAACCATGGATTCAAGGGATAGTTCTTTGTTTTTTATAGATAATATTTTTACACAGGTAATATAATCTGTATTATACAGATAATAACACTCGTTTCTCTAACCGAATTTCAAATGCATTACAAAACTGCAAATAAATTATTTGGGATCCGGTGTTCGTTTGAGCAACCCAAAGGATCCCTTGGCCTCCGTTCACAGGGAGAAGGGGATGCTGGAGGAATCAGCTTCATCCTTTGTGACCCAAGTGTGGATTAAAGAGAGAAATGCTTAAAGGAAACCGTGGGGTAGGGGTGAAAGAGAGAGAGACAGAGACAGACGGGCAGATGGACAAAGAAATGGCTAGACAAAGACACAGAGAGACAGAGACAGATGGACAAAGAGACAAATAGAGAGACTGATAGACACACGGACAAAGAGATGGACAGATAGACAAAGAGGCAGAGAAATAGACAGACAGAGAGGCAGACAAAGAGACAGATAGATGGATAAAGAGATGAATAGACAAAGACACATAGAGAGACAGAGCCAGAGAGACAAAGAGACAGATAGGCAGACACATGGACAAATAGATGGACAGATAGACAAAGAGGCAGAGAGATAGCCAGACAGACAAACAGGCAGGCAGACAGACAGATGGATAAAGAGACAGACAAATGGACAGAGAGGCAATCAAAGAAACAGACGGATGGACAAAGAGACAGACAGAGGGACGGACAGACAGAATCCCCCAGTGTTCCCAGATGCACTCACCAAGAGTCACCTTTTCTTTTCTTTTCTCTCCCTAGGATGTTTGACGAGAGAATCTTTACAGGTAGGTGTTAGCATCTTGTGTTCTGCAGCTAAGCCTTTGCAGCAGGCCGGGACTCACCTTGGCTCATGGGGCTCGGTGGGGAGTGGTCTCTCAAGTGCTTGGCTGGTGGGGAAAGCGGGATGTGGGGAGGATGTTCCTCTTGGCTCTGTGTTCCCAAGTTCCCACATTATTCAGGGCACAGCAGAGCCAGAGATGGAGTACTGGGTAAGGGACAGTATGGAAGGATCTCAGTGTAAGCTCTTTGAAGGCAGGTGCTAGTTTTCATTTTGTCTTCTGACTCCTGGCCCTTAGCACAGCCTTGGCACATAGTAGGTGCTTGTTGAATTTCACTAGTCTAAGAGAAGAAAAGATGGCGCCTGCCTTCGTACAGAGAATTTCCTTTTCCAGGAAGTCACTGCTTTAGTCTCTCTAACCACTATACTACATAGCTTCTCATATTTAGTTTTAGGATAATTTTTTCAGAATTTAACCCAATTAAAAGTACAGACACAGGAGGTAAAGGGAAGTGGGAAGGTTCCCAGAGGAAAAAGGAACAGACATTCAACAACCAAACTGAAAACTACCCAATTAAATTCCTGAAAATTGCCCTGAAATGAAATACAAGAGACCGTGTAGCATACTGGTTAGAGGTCTGCCCTCAGAGTCGGGAAGGTCTGACCCCAAGATCCATAAGCTGTGTGACTCTGGCCAAGTCAGTTGAGCTCTAAGCGCTCTGGCTAGTTCTCTAAGAGAAGCTGCCAGGTACTTGCATTTCGAGTGAGTATATCCTTATCCAGTGAGCTCCTGACGCTCATGAAATCCAAAGTCCATTTCCTGGCATTCTCATTCTCATTGTTATTCCCTCTTTCCTTGTGGTAAAGAGGCCCTTGAAAAGGGCACAGTGAGACCAGGCTCCTCGTAGGAGAAGTTCAAATGAGTTCCATTCAGCGAGCATTGGGCACCTACTATGTGTTTGGTGGTACGGGGCAGGAGCCGCAATTCCTGCCCTCAAGGAGCTTACAGTCTGGTGGAGAAACACAAACCTGAGATCAGACTATCCATCATTTGTATGCTGCAGACATCCATCTCCTTCCATGCAAGGGCCCGGGTTCCCCGGCCACCCTCAGGGGATGGAAGGAAATCTTCCAGGGGACTGGCCCTGGTAATGCTCCCCCTCACACACCCATCTTGGGAGCGGGCAAAAAGTGTAACGAAGGAACAAGGTTTTATAGGCATTTGTTTCTGGCTCAAAAACCCTCCTCTTGGGAGGGGAGAGAGTGGGAGAAAAAAGTGGAAATCAAAATATTGTAAAGGTAAATATTCTAAACTAACAATTTTTTAAAATAAAATAAATTTAAATTTAAAAATTAAAAAAAAAAGAAATCCTTCTTTCTCCCACTATATACACACAGCACTACAGTCATTAAGGCAGGTTGGTTATTTTATATAAAGGGGTGCGGGGTGTCCAGGAGCCGATGGCTCTAAGAGTTTCCCTCCAATTGTTCTTAAAAGAGCCTTTCACCTCCTTGCTCACGATTCATCCCTTGGGCCTTGACCCAGAGGGCCAGAGGCAAGGACTGAGAGCAGAGCTAGCCCTGAGTTCACATCTCATTTTCTCTCCCCTCCCTGTGTTGCCAGGAAGCAAATTTACCAAAGACCCCACCAAGCTGGAGCCGGCCAGTCCATCCGAGGACACCTCAGCAGAAGCCCCCCGGATGGTCGTCCTCGATCTGGCTGGGACGTCACAAGCCAGGTAAGGTCAGTGGCCCTCGGCCTGCACATTCATCCCTTCCCTCTCCCTCTGGCTTTCCTAGGACTGTGGATCTGAGTCCTCGTTCTTGGTCTTAAGACCTTAACTGAAGTGAAGGCTTCTGGGTGGGAGCCGGGCTTAGTCAATGGACAATCATTAAGTCATCTTGTGGCCAAATCTGGCTCTGCTCTTTGGCCCCCAACACACACACACACACACACACACACACACACACACACACACACACATTGCCAGAACTGGACAGAACCTGAGAGACTACTCACATAGACGTGTAGGTAAGCTCTTCATCCTCATCCGGTGAGAAGGACTGGGAGAATTATGAAATGAGGAGCTAGGGACCAAAAATGGCCACAGCTTCTTTGGGGGGAGAACTTAGGAGGAGAAGGACAAAGGATGAGGGAATGGAGGCTGCTGCTTTTGAAGCAATTTGAAGCCTAGAATTAGAGAAGAGAGAGATCCCTTGATAGTGAAGCATCCCTTTTTTATTTTATTAATTTTTATTTTTATTAAAGCTTTTTATTTTTAAAACACATGCAAGGATAATTTTTCAGCATTGACCCTTGCAAAATCTTGTGTTCCAATTCCCTCCTTCCAATATATGTTAAACATGGTAAAAATAAATGTCAAATCCATAATAAATTATACAGTTATCTTGCTGCACAAGAAAAATCAGATCAAAAAGGAAAAAAATGGGAAAGAAAATAAAATACAAACAAACAGCAACAAAGAAAGTGAAAACTCTATGTTGTTCAGTTCCCACAGTCCTCTCTCCGCATCCCTTTTTTTAATGAAGTGTGAGACAAGGTCTGCTAGTGAGAGGAGAGGACCAGAAAGTAGTGCAAGTGATAGGGAGATGCTTGGAGGGAATGTTTGAACTAGCCCCAATGGGGAGTGTAATCAAGAGATGAATGGGAAAAAATCCAGTGGTCATGGAGGCCCCCACTGCGTTGAGTAATGACTTTGTGGTAGATCCAGTCTGCTGCAGATGAACAGGAGCAGAGATGGCAGGTGGTGGTAATGACCCAAGATTGGAGCTTGAGAAAGGCCGAGACATCAATGGGAAAGGCCAATGGGGTTAAGGTCCAGGGAGAATTATAGGATTTTAGTTTTGTAGCTCCAAATCTGATTTGGAAACCATCTCGTCCAACCCCTTCATTGTACAGTGAAGGAAAATGGGTCCAAGAGAGATTGAAGCCTGCTCAGGGTCCCACAGAGGAACAAATCTCATCCCTCTTTCCCATAACATCCTTTCAGATATGTCAAATTGTATGTGTCCAAGATATATATAGAACCTCTAAATTGGATGACACCTCCGAGACCAACATAATCTTTCTACAAATGGAACCCAAACAAATATTAATGCAGGCTTTTCTGGGAGACTTTGGGGAAGAAGAGTTCCCTATGTCTGGAAGCAGCTCAGTCCATTTTTGTATAGTACTAATTTTTAATAAACTGAAAAGAAACTTGATCTGATTCTCTGAAACATTCACCTGTTGCTCTTAGTTCAGCCCTGGGTATCCAAGCAGAAAAGTCTTAGCCTTCCCATCCCATCCCAGGTCTTCTGTTCTCCAGGCTAAACATTCCCAACTCCTTCAAATGACTATTTTATGACAAAATATTGAAAATATCTTATCCTTCAGCTGTATGTCATAATCTATGTATAATTCTCATCCACTTTGTTTTCTTTATATAGATAGTTAAAGCAGTCTCTTTCACATTGTTGTGAGTTTCACTGGAGAGGCTTTTTTCTGTTTGGGGGGGTTCCATGAACTTAGGGCAATAGTTTCTGTAAACAGGAGCATTGGAGAGCCTGCAAATCAATTAGGACCATTTTCTTTTGTTTGGGCATAATCCAGGATATCTTCCATGATGTCGGTGAGAACCTGCGATAAACATAAAGCTTTCTGTTTCACACCTTCTGGTGTTGCTTCACTCAGAGTTATTTTGGTAGTTACTTCTGCCACAGAATCATGTATAATTTCTGACACCTTGCCTGAGGAGAGACTACTTCAAGGCTGCATTTTTCTATACTTGGCCAAATGCTTTCTGAAAATCAATAAATAATAACCACAGAGGGATCTTGTATTCTCTATACATGTTAGCTAGCTGCAAGACTATAATCATGTGATCTGCCCCCCCAAAAAAAAACTGTCTGCAAAAGCCTGCCTGTTCCCTTTCTATGTTTTCATCAAAAACATCTGTAATTCCTGCATAAGTAGTTCTTGATTTTTTATTTATCACTAAGAATTGCTAATGATAGTAACTAGCTAGCTATTAATGATAATACCTAGGTAGCATAGTGGATAGAACTCTGTAACTGGAATCAAGACATTTTTAAGTTCAAATCTAGCTGCAGACATTTAGTAGCCACTTACTCTTTTTTTGCCTTACTTTTCTATCTGTAAAATGGGGATAATATAGCATTTACTTCCAAGGTTCAGACTTAAATGAGATAATAATTGTAAAGCACTTCACACAATGCCTGGTACAGAGCAGGTGCTATATAAATATTTTTTAATGGAAATAATAAGAACACCTATTTCCAAGAGTTGTTTTGAAGTTTAAATGAGATAACAATTGGAAAGCACTTAATACAGTGCCTTACACATAGTAGGTACTATATAAATGTTAATATAAAATGGGGATAATAATAGAATTTACTACCCAAGGTTGTTGTGAGGATTAAACTAGATGATAATTGTAATCATAATAATTGTACACAATAATACATAAGCATTGTAAAGCACTTTACACAATGCCTTACACATAGTAGGTACTATATAAATGTTCATATAAAATGGGGATAATAATAGAATTTACTACCCAAGGTTGTTGTGAGGATTAAACTAGATAATAATTGTAATCATAATAATTGTACGTAATAATACATTAAGTATTGTAAAGCACTTTACACAGTGCCTTACACATAGTAGGTACTATATAAATGTTAATATAAAATGGGTTTAATAATAGAACTTACTTCCCAAGGTGGTTGTTGTGAGGATCAAACTACATAATAACTATGATATGCTTAGCATAGTATCTGACACATAGTAGGTTTTATCTTTAATAAATATATGTAATTTAGAAATATAAATATGATAAAATGGGCATAATAATAACACCCACTTCCCAAGGTTCTTATGAAGATAAAATGAGATAACATTTGTAAAGCACTTTGTACAAGGCCTGGCACTTAGTAGGCACTATCTAAATGTTGTTATTATATTTATTATTATTATTATTATCATAAAACAGGAATAATGCTTGTTTCAGCAGCACATATGCTAAAAATTGGAACCATCCAACAGGGATAATAGTATCACTACTTCCCAGGGCAGCTGTGAGGATAAAATGAGATAACATTCGTAAAGCACTTTGCAAGCCTTGAAGCTTGTAGAAAAGCTATTTATCGTAAGTGATATTTCCATAGAACTTTGAAGTTTTCAGAGTTCTTACATATCTTATCTCGTTTGAACATCTATTTTGTTTTCCGAGCCCCCGATTTGGTGCCTTTGCTAATTAAATCGGTTCAAGTGGCCTCTTTCACACATTTGGGAATTGCACTGAGGAAGCTTAGCAGGGTGACATTTTCTTCAGTTGAGCTAATGTAAGAGATAAAATATGTGAGAAGGGGCAGCTTTATATTGAGCTGAAATCAGCATCCCCGGGACTTCCAGCTCTTGGCTCTGGTTCCATTCTCTGGGAACTAAACAGAATAAGACAGTAAGTATTGATTTGTATCAGGCACTGTACTAAGTTACACAAAAACAAAAAGTTACCCCAAAAAAGTTATCAAAAAAAAAAAGGTTAAAGATAGCCCTGTCCCAAGGAGCTCACAGTCAGCTGGCAAGAAAATGTTCAAACAAGATATAGAAAGGATGATCATAGAGAATCAACGGAGAAAGAACTAGCATTCAGGGAGATCAGGAGAGGCTTCCTATAGGAGGGAGGATCTGAGCTGGGACTCATCTTCTACTTGAAAGCCTTTAGACAGTGCTTATGTTCCTATATCAGTCATTTCAGTCACGTCCAGGGTTTCTTAGCAAAGATTCTGGAACATTTTGCCATTTCCTTCTCCAGCCCATTTTACAGATGAGGAAACTGAAGCAAACAAGGAGAAGTGACTTGCCCAGGTTCATACTTAAGTGTCTAAGGCTGGATTTGAACTCAGAAAGACTTATCTTTAGCCCCTATACACTGTGCCAACTAGTTGTCCCCATTATTTACTTTTTTAAAAAATCAGTTTGTATATAATAGGAAGTCTCAGTTTTATACATAATGCTTTTTTCTGTTCTATTTTGTAAAAGGAAATTTCTTTTTTGATACTGGTTAAATCTGGAATAAAATTTTAGTGTTTTTTTTAACAATAATATTAGGAAGTCTAAAATGAAAAAGGAGATGAGCTTATAAAACATGCTGAGTACCCCCAAAAATAGATAGATAGATAGATAGATAGATAGATAGATAGATAGATAGATA